>JAVTVY010047539.1:0-23807 GCA_036873755.1 Hanleya hanleyi | reverse complement strand
CATTACATGTGATTATTGGATGCCGATTTCTTGGAGTGATATTTTCATGCAAAACATACTGCGCTGACCACTTCGTAAACGTGTGATGCAAGGTTATTCCACCAAACGTGTCCATTCAAGTTTCTAAAACGCTGTGATAACTATCACACATTGACTGCCAATGCGTTCGTCAGTAAAACATTGCTGGATTTGTTTATGCCTGACAAACCACCATTTTCAATTTACATCGTCAACATAGGCCCAGAATTACCCCCAATATTGCGTGCTCTCGGTTTTGTCGCGTCGGAGAAAGTGTAGAACGAGATTCATTACATCCCAGGATGATTTTGCTGACAACAAATTTCATCTTCATCTTTTACGAATGAGACACCAAAACAAACGGATACGACTTGGGGAATATTCTTCGTGACTTGGTGAACTTTCTTTTTCTGGTGAAAGATGCATGTTTCGGGGCAATGGTAGGTATTGACGGTGCTGTACACGACAAAATAACATATATCCTGATATCTACACCTTTCTCATCTTACCTCTCCAAACAGTTGGAAATATCATGACACAAGACAGTGACACGGACATGCGACTCGTACAGCTCCTGCACTACCCTGTGGCAAATATGGTCACTGCAGACGTACGCTTCCTTATACAGTATGTTTGAAACCAGCAGATAATGCTAGTTCATTATCAATACAAGTACAGTCTCGGCCACAATGTTTGAGGCAATGGTAAAAAACCCGCGAAACTTTGCCAGAACAGCGTGATTGTGGCGAAACCGACCGATTCTTGAGTATTTCTTTCGGCTGTTCGTGGATCGCGAATTAACACCTGTTTTCATGAGCCTTGGTTCACAATCTACCTGTTTTAGAAATAGTGGACCATTTCAGACGAACTATCATTAATGTATCAAATTCCTGGGAACATCATTGCGAATAAAAAACTACTATTTTCAAAACACTATCGATGGATATCTTTTCGAATTAAAAGAGCTTGCAACCACATTGTAGTCAGTAGATTTCCACATAGAACATCACTTCAAATGTATCGCGTGAATACTACTTGCCGTAAATACACGATCCACCGCCTCCAACAAGTGTTCCATGAAATCTAGGGAGGGACTATGTTTTTTTTTAACTTGACGGATTAGAGAAAATTCCCCAACATGCCACTTCGACGTACAGGTGCATTAGTTTTCTATCTTGCATACTAGTCTTCAAACGCTGCTCTAACGTAAAAATAAAGTTTACTTCGTATGCATTCCTGAAACGTGCCCTAGTGGCATTTTGTTGAGAGGAAAGATTAGTTTATCAGGAGAATTGTATTGCGATCCGCACTTTCCATCACTCAACTCTTATGGCGACTGTCTTCCGCGTTTACTATTGACTCTACACCTTAATGTTACAATACGTCGAGTTTAAAGCAGCATAACTCAATTTCGAGAAGCAAACCGGAGCTCGACAACAACAGCATGCCGAAACCACAGATCAGCTGCCAGAAAATGTCAATACGGGGCCGATACTCGACGTTGACGGTGATGATGTTGGGTTATATTGGACTTAGGAACAAGTCGCCAGTACTCGCATACAATTATAGATTTGATCAACAGATTGATATTGTGTTTTGTTGGTTTCCTAGTCACGTTGGCGTCAAAGGTAATACTGAGGCTGATCAAATGGCTAAGGCAGCCCCAGACAATGAGATTGATCCTACTGGAATCCCATATAGCGATTTCAGACCCTCTATTTGTACTTATGTGAGAAAGCTGTTTCAATCTTTATGAGATGCTGTGATTATTAACAAACTTCATGAGTTCAAAAAACTGTAGGCTATATTCATCCGAACAGCCAGAAACGTTTCGATCAAGCCATGATCAGAAGATGTAGAATCGGCCATACACAATTAAATCACAAACATTTAATAAGAAAAAGAGCCAGTTCCAAGATCTAACAGTGAAACATATTATTATCGACTGTATAGATTTTAAGAGATTTTTTTTCATCGAGCAGCTACTTTAGAAGATATTTTTAGTCGGATGAAAGAGGACTGTATCTCAGGTTACTTGAGAGAAATCGGTTTGTTGTATAAGTTTTAATGTGTGTATCTTTTAATGTGTTGAATTATTAAGTTATTAACTTGAATACTTAGAATTTTATTTGATCGTCGCTATACAGCTGAAATATTGCTAAACGCGACGTTAAACCGTAATTCTCTCTCTCGTCTTTTCATCCGGATCTGTGTCGTTAATCTGTCAGAGATAATTTGGTGAAAAATCAAGGTTTGCTATCTGACCCCAGCCTCATAAATCCACCAACTCAAACACTAGAGAACATATATCCGAGCTGCCTGATCGTATATTTATGTCAAGTTGTGGTTTCACTATTCTGATAAAGCAATTCGAAGTTGCTTCTGCAACAGAATGAGACTTTTTTTCATTTATGGGTTACATAGCCTTGCAACAAGCACACAGTGGCGTTTTACGTTAACAAGTGACGCCGAGGCTTACCTGGAAACATGAAATGACCACGATGTGGACACAAATAAGTGTTAATTCCAAACCGTTGCCAGTGCCACTTTCTCCGGATAAAATTTGCTGTTCATTCTCATTGCAGTTCGCAGGAAAATGATAGTTCATACGAAATGGTACACTATTCGAATTCCAATACAGGTAGATTGTCGAACAAAGCTTAAGAAAACAGGTTATCCTTCGGAGATTCACGAATCGTCGAAAGATATACACAAGAATCAATCGAATTCGCCAGGAATACGTTGTTGAGTTTCGATACTTTACCAATGCACCAACCATTGTGCCCTAGACTGTACCTGCTTGTGTTATATACATATAGAGAAAGGTACAAGTGACACCTTCAAGGTCCCAAATCGCCCGTTGTATTCTTGGTTCGAGTAAATCCATATGTACCACATACTCATTTTATTCTTATGGCTATGGATCAAATTACACAAATATTTTAAATGTTTTGCCGTCGATCTGATATTGTTTATGATTCCACTCGTGTTGGATTGTGTTCACCGAAATGGAGGTTCATCAAACAATCCGGTGTTGCTAAAGGAGAACGTTATAGTACCGATCTGGAATCGCGATATCATGTAGGCTTATATTCAGAATATTGTGTTATACATATCCTCACTATATATCCGAAAATTTTCTCATCATATCAAATGGTTTTCCATGGTGAATTGAAATTTTATATTCTAGATTGAAAACACAGACAGGAGAACAGGGCAGATAACTTTCATGAACAATCATCTGCTAGCCTCTGGCGATATAGGGTTCAAGAATGGGCTGCAATGTGTCTAAATACGAAAAACTGGTATCGTTGTTAAGTTCACGCTGACTGGCTGTTTTGTTATCTGCTTTCCGTTACCGTATTTGCTCTGGAAAGCTGTGCAGCCTCAAGAAGTAGGTAGGAAAACACATGATAAGGGGGAAGTTTAGAAGTAGGAAAGTCGGGATGCCTCCGTCCCCAAAGGCTGCCTAAAACACATGAAAAGCATAAAAGTTAAGCCAATATGGGTTGATAAAGTGGAAAAGATACTTAAACAAGCCAAGGTCTGTATAAAATTAAATATTGATTCAATTCAATACTGTTATACAGATGTTTAAGCTATGGTAAATTTCAGAGCCATAAATACGACAATAATACACAGGGTGTTCATTAAATGGTATGTTTCGTACAAAATATCTTTATTATCATCTTGGTTAGTCTCCCGAACAATGGCAGAAGCGCCGAGAGCGAATTCTTGTCAATCACGTGAATTTAATAAAATTCCAGCCTCTCGGATTTCGTTTGAGTGAGTCAATGGCTTATCTATTAATGCACCTGTTTCACGGTAACGTTAATGAACCATTCTGATTTGAAGGTACATTTGAACGCACCCCCTCTAATTACTGAAGCCTATCCTAGCCATCGAGGTCTTACATTCCGGCCACATTTGGTCACCCATCTTGCATAAAGAGTAGCAATCTTAATTTCGGTTTGAGATTATTTTTATTCCAAAGTCCGCAGGCAAACTAAACTTTAAGTTATATTTTTGAAATCATTTTTTTTTTTCGTTGGCGTGTGGGGTAAGTAAAAGGCAATCAAGTCCATTATTCGACATGAATAACATGATGGCCATGCGCCAGACGAGGTACATCGTCAGAGACCATAATTTCGTGTTCTATTTTCGATAAGGTATCCACAACAAATGGTTTTGATTAAAGATATAGCTTACTTGTGATTTGTTGTATTTACTTTCCAAAAGTAGGCGAACGTTATGTGAAAGTATTCCGTGGAGTTTGATGCACTCATTCCCACGATATACCTTTATACTAACAATAACGGTTGATATAAATCAAATTCGACATTTGCATCATGATAATGGAGTTGAGACATATTTTCGTAGAAAATGGCCCAGAAGAGTGGAAAATACTATCCTTAACATTTATTCCACAAGCTGGTTTGGTCGTTATGGTTACTCGCAGTAGCACAAGGTGAGAGGGTTCCAGCCAGATTCATGTCTGATAGTTGATCCATGTGAAAGATAACATTTAGTGTATTCATAAATGTCAAGAAAACAAAAAGATATGGAGATATCACCTTCCATCACCAACTCTCCCTTGTTATATCGTTCTCTACTCTGAACTGCTTCTCGACCTAATAAACCCTATTCCCCTTTTGGGAATTAACACAACATTAAAAGGGTGGTGGAAAACGATGCCCGGGCTACTGACAAGAAGACATATGACCCCACAGACAAATGTTCTGACTGTTTCATCTGGTTTGCAACATTTTTTCGGTCATTTGCCAGATAACTAGGTACAGAATCTGAAACCCCATGGAATGTCTTGTATGAATATGGGCCAAATAATTCAGCACTGCAAACACATGACTGGGGGGTGACTTTGAATTTAGCTGCTTCAATATTCGGCCAGGTTTTCTATTGAAATATCTCGAGGACACCCTACTCTCTCTCCAACACAAACTCGCACCACAACCCACATATCTCCCTCTCACCTGGGGTCTTCGCCTCTCCACCTGTTATAACAGACTCCTCGAATATACCCTGTCATAACGATGTCGTCGAAACCACGTGTGCTACGAACGACGTCGCCATGGAAAAACACTTGAGTAAGCTGTTTAGTCTCCATTGTACAACTGGGATCATTTACCATCACTGGTAAATGCTGGTCCTGTATGTCCGTATTTGTCCCCATCGTTAAAACCTTACGCGATCTAAGCTAAGGGTAAAGGATGCATATATATTGCACCATATCGCGTTGGTACGGTTGGAATATTTTGGATAAATTTGGAATATATAATGTTGTGCAATTATATCTGCTTATTGAACCTAGCCGAGAGAACCATCAGAAAACAACAAAATGGAGAAGGGTTGCCGATTTCGTTGAGATTTTGGCATCAGCTCCGATATTCTGCAATCAGTCGTTGTCAATAACGAATTTCCGCGTCGATAGTCAAAAATCCTTATTTCATACACACAAGTATGACAGAATATATGAGCCCCAGGACAAAACATATTGAACAAGAATTGCAATTATTTACTGATGCCCCCCTCACCTCGTCTGGGAGAAAAATATGTTCGTACATACAGAGCAAAACAAATAATAAGGCTATTACGATGTCGTATCAGAAATTCATTGTAAGCTACGAAATTTAAGTAATATTTACGGAGAACACAATTTAACACATATAAGGGAAGTGGGAAGAGGTACCGACATACTGGCAGAGTCACATGACCTCACAACATAGTCTTCTGGTTAACCTATTCTAAAGCATATACCTAGAATCTAACGATTCGTGATATGTGTTGTATCTCAGGTACGCTTTTGTTGTACCAGTTCATGTGGCAACTTGGATGACATGACCACACACTTAAGCGGTATTAGATACAAATCTAGAGAGCTATGATGGAAATGCTCTGACAACTCGTATGTTGGTAATTGGTGAGCTGTGTCGCTGTGTCAACTCGTACACTGGGGATTGGTGAGCTGTATCGTCGTCAGATGAAAATGACTACATTTAACACAAAAGACTAGTCTGTGAGGCCCGATGTCGACCCAGCATCAACTGCCCACATTGCCAACATATATCAAAGAACAAAAGGTATGTACAGGGGGCGGACCTCGTGAACGAAACGTCCACCAGCAGAATCTCGCCATATACAGGTAAAAATTACAACACATGTAATGGAAGTGGGAAGAGGTGCCGACATACTGACAGAGCCACATGACTTCACAGTATAGTCTTCTGGTTAACCTATTCTAAAGCACATACCAAGAATCCAACGATCCATGATATTTGTTGTAGCTCAGGTACGCTTTTATTGTACCTGTTCATGTGGCAACATGTACATGTTCATGTGGCAACTCGGATGACAAAACCACACGGCCCCTAGCACCGGCATTAGATACAAATCTAGAGAGAGATATGATGGAAATGCTCTGGCAACTCGTATATTGGTAATTGGTGAGCTGTATCGCTGTGACAACTGGTACACTGGGGATTGGTGCGCTGCATCGTCGTCAGATGAAAATGACGGCATTTAACACAAAAGACTAGTCTGTGAGTCCCGATGTCGACCCAGCATCAACTTCCCACAATGCCAACATATATCAAAGACCAAAAGGTCTGTACAGGGGGCGGGCCTCTGGAACGGAACGTCGACCAGCAGAATCTCGCCATATACAGGTAAAAATTACAGCACACATAAGGGAAGTGGGAAGTCCTATGTGAGCTGTAGCCGGGGTATTTGCCAAATCAAGGCTGGCTAAGTAAGCCAAAAGCATGTGGCCGGTTGTAAAAGACATATGATCAACATTAATTATCAGCCACCCCGGTCGATCATTGAGATTTCTGGAAAATCTCGAATTGTATGCGCGATAAACACTATGTAAATTTGAAAGGAATGTTTAAAAAAAGCATTTACAGAAGACACAAAAACAACAGTTTGTTTGCAATGATCAGGCGGGTAGTAGTTCAGTCAGTATGTGCAGATTTTTCATCGAATTGTGCTTTTTTTCATAAAAGAGTGAAACTTGGCATAGGTGTACATCAATGCGTAGGAAGCATTTATAGATAAGAAGCCACCACGAGCTTTCCCTGATATAGGTCACGGCGGTCATTTTTGAAAATGGCCGCCAGGAGTCCATATTAGCATCAGGAATCCTGCGCTGTTTCTTCTGTTTTGTAATTATTCTTGGGTCGTTTGTCAGAATATCGATGGAAAGTGCCATAGCGAAGCCAGACAAATGAAAATGGTCATATGACCGAGTCGATCAACTTGGATTTAAAGATGGCTGTCATCTGAATCCTAGTGCATTCAATATTTCAATAACATCACAATATATCATAATAATTCCTGTCGATACATTAACATTTGAGTGGTTGAACACGACGATTAGTTCACAATAGATATGGTGTAATAACAACCATATGAAATTTTAAAAATGGTTGCCATCATTTTGGGGACTCCCGATTTTCATTTCGGGCAATTTGGGTACACAACACTTTGTATTAGTTAGCCAACCTACTGCGTTACACTTTGATTTTTGAAAGCAGAATGGTTATACAGTGCTACATTATAAGGAGACAGTACTAGTTAATTAAGGAATGAAAATCATAAAATCGTGAAAATAATAAGCATAAATAGCTAACCAGATATGTGAAATTGTTCAAAAGATTTTCCAATCTGGCTGCTCCATTTTCATTAAAGGGATGTGCTACTTGTGCGATATATTGTCCATTATTTTTTATTTATTTCTCTTCTTGGATTTGGTCTCAAATATGGTTCTGTATGATAGAGCTTTATTACATGATGCCATGTAAATCAGTATAATACGCTTTCATGTAAAGAAAACGTGAAGAAATAGGTGTAAAGAAATAGTATATTCGTTATTTTGGGATAACACTATCTTAGAATAGCACACATTCTAGTGCTGAAAATTTGAGTCGAGTCCCGTGCGGGATTCGAACCAGCGACCCCAGAGTCAGGCACCTAATCGCCAGCACTCGTAGCCAATAGGCGATCTAAACCACTCGGTCATGCAACGGGCCTCCCACAAATAGGAGGTAGCAGATCGGTAGTCTTGAAAGTGAACATACAGTACCCCTCTGATGATCGTAATGACACAGCTCCCAAAGCTGAATAGATATATTTTTTATCATTTAGAAAGTGATCGTATAACAGTATTTTGGTTATTTTGGGATAACACTATCTTAGAATAGCACAAATTCAGGAAGTGGGAGGCCCGTTGGCCGAGTGGTTTAGATCGCCGACATACAGTGCTGGCGATTAGGTGCCTGACTCTGGGGTCGCTGGTTCGAATCCCGCACGGGACTCGACCAAATTTTCAGCACAACAATTTGTGCTATTCTAACATAGTGTTATCCCAAAATAACGAAAATACTGTTATACGATCACTTTCTAAATGATAAAAAATATATGTAAAGAAATACATTATTGAATACGAATACTCTTTTGGATTTGCACTTCCAAAATACTTTTTAACGGGCGGTTTTGCTGAAAATGCTGATAGCGTGTCTAAGTGGATTCATTTCATAACTCTGGGGACATACTCAACGCAATTTGTGATAATACATTTGAGAAGTGGAAATACAGAAAAAAAATGTTTGTGTTCCATTTAAGTTCACCTCTACATTCATTCCAACCTCATTAAGCATACATTTTTGTGGGTCATCATGGCCGCCATTTTAAAAGTACCGATGGCGTTTTGAAGAGGGAGGGAACATATCCGCTCTTATCTTCCAGAGTTTACGGTGAATATCCAGGGATGAGGACAGATTGGATTGAAAAATATAGGACACTATGAAAGTACTATCTCAAGAACATTTCACTAGATATGAACAAATCATGGCTTCTTTTCGATTACAATATCTCATTCATGGCGCATGGAATCAGCTGGTACTCATGCCGGTTGAATATTGCCGGTTGCCAATCTGAATACTATTTTAATTAATATGCAAATAAGGGAATGTCGTTATAGAGATGCCCCACAAATCAAAGCGTGACTGAGATACATCATTCTTTAGATGACGACTTTACAACGAATGTTATGGATTAAGAATACTGATCAGCGATACGGATTTGGTATTTTTGGAACATCATGATGTCTTGCCGGCATCATTGAAAACTGTTGACCGCTTCTCTCTTGCAGGAAACAAGCTTATGTTTATGTATACTATGATTGTGTTTTTGAATTTGGTGCTAATACTGTTATATGGAGTATGAAATAGGTCTTTGGATTATGGACGCGGATATTCTCTAATGGACGACGGCTGGATTATGAATGACGGACTAGACGCTTGTAATTTCAAATTAGTGGTTTTAATTTTTGAGGATGGCTGAATAGTTTTTAGGGCCAAGACACTAATCCAGCAGTCTGGCGGTTTAATATCTTGACTTCCAAGATTTGTTAGCCACGTACATCACATAAAAATATACGCTTCTCAACTTTTTAGCTTATGCCTATGCAATTTCTAATCAGGGTCGACATATGTTTTGAGCGAACTGTGTCTAAAAGCATATGAAGTATACGTTATCCCCTGTATAAATGTATCATTTTATATCTCTGTTTATATATATGTATATCTAGAGTTTAATAGTAGTGAAGTTTACTGTGAATCGCGTGGTCGGTATAAAATACTGTTCTTATGTGACTAGTTCAATCACATCGCAAACCATTACTACAGAAACTAGTTAAGTTTTATAGGTTAGCATCTTCACCCAAAGTTTCTTGAGTTTGTTTATTAATACCTTTCATCTTTCAAAATGCTATAGCAGGCATTACGTTTCGTATTGTATTTACTCAGGAGCTCAAGGGTCGTTTAAGCACTTAAGCATGTTTGAAGTTCGAATGTCACGGAAATCGTGTTTTGTTGTCAGCAACATTAAACTTTTTCTCGCTGTATACTTTGATGAACTCATCAGCGACGATAATTCAAAGTCGAATAGCATGTAGCATTCAACTTCCCGGATGTGGACTACCGTAACGGCGTTGCATTATTGTGTTAGGGGATATACTATATGGGGATACGCTTCACAACAGCATTCGATCATTCCATCATATTTACTCTGTGTCTCTCTTATTCCAGAGGACGGGAGTTCACATGAGAAGTGTAGAGGGGAGTGTATAGCTTGTACTCACAATATTATTTATAATCATATATAGTAACCGTACCCAATCTATAGACGCCTATCCCTGATGAGAACTTGCACTTTCATCAACTTGAATATTCTTTGAGACTATCGAGTACGTTTGGAGACATAATTATAATCTAGTAAGTATGTGGATGGTAAAAGTCTATGTTATGAGCATAATCTGATAATGTAGGCTAGGATGAGCGAATTGTGTTTGTGGAAAGTTTTATTTCCAAATAACGTTTATAACGGTTGGCTAGTAAGACGTGATAATGGATTTTCTATCAGTATCCTGATAAATGACCAACAAAAATATTGCCAAACGTTTAAAACAGCGCAGGATTATAGATGATAATATGGGCTTCTGGCGGCCACTTTGAAAAATGGCCACTGTGACCTACATAGGAAAAGTTCGCGGTAGTTCCATATCTAGAAATGCTCCCCAGGCAACGATGTACGTCTATGACAAATTTCAGGCTTTTATGAAAAAAGCCACATTTTTTCAAATATTGATTGGACTATTAGCCGAAATCTTTGAGATTATATTAATCCCTTTGTGTATGTCATATTATGGTCTGCTTCGACCTTCTGCAATCAGAGTTTGTCAATAAAGAAAGTTCTCGTCGATATCCTCGTATGAAAATGGAAGATATATTGGGGGGTTTCTTAATTATCAACATGGCCCTTTCTTACGTCTGTCGCCCACAAAAACTCACAAATGACTATCGCCAGTAGAACATCTGTAGGCATGAAATTTATTAAATATTACGTCATTCTGAAGTCATCATAGCGGTTCTGTTTACTTATACGGGTAGCGTTCGACTCCATAACGGTGTATAAACATAAACGTTCAGATGGGGCGTGAGAGTTTGCCCCCTCACCCACTTTAAGTTCACTTCTCCCTGGTGCTCTAGAATGAAGAAACATTTCGATTGTACATTTCAGACGCTATAGCATATCACGTTGGAGTATCTTTTAGCCAAATCGGAAAACTCTCTGAACAACGCTTCGTGAGTAAATTCAATATGGCGGCCATATGCGTGCAACAAAAATGGCATCTTGGACATATTTTTTCTAGATTTTTTTCTTTTTGTGAGGCAAAAGTGTCCAAAAGTGTATTTTTTCATATCACATAATTATTCTTTAATTTATTCCTCAGTTAATTCGATAAAAACTGCATAAATGAAAAATTCGAAAAAGCAGTCCAAACATTCGAAGAAAAATGCGTTTTCCTGCAAAAATAACGTTACTGTGACGTCACCAACGTAGCCATCTTGAATATTTTGGCATTTTCGGGTATAGCGTGACTTGGAGATTTACGGTGGCAAGTTTAATCTCCCTACAGTCAAGGATAAGGAAAATATTCAGATAGTGATCAAATGATTCACATTCCTACAATACGAGTTATTTTGTCCCGTAGTTGCCATGGAAACAAGGTGTTTTATCAAAATGCTCAATGGGTGACAGGTGTGCATCCTTCGGTTTCGTTATCTGCATGTTCCATAGATGTCAAAACCATTAAAACCTATTGTGGGACCTCCAGCGCAAGGTTCGACCAAAAAACCCTATTTGGCTGCCGGACTACATCAGTATTTAATTGAATGAATATTCAATTCAATACCGACGTTGGCTGGTTTAAGTACATTTTACAGTTTATCAACCCATGTTGGGTTAATATTTATTTCCTTCATGTGTTTGAGACAGCCTTTGGAGAGGCAGTGCATCCCGCCCCTCCTACATACAAACATCCCCTTTATCACGTGCTTGCTAGCGTGCGGAGGAGCGTGTCTTACCTACTTTGGGATGCATGGCATAGCAAGACAGATACGGTTCTTGAAGTCGTTGTTGCAAGATGCTAGGGGCGGAGCAGTGTTACCGGCCCTGTTTCCCCGTTTGTATGTGCATTTTGTGATATGAAATTCCAATTCACTATTTGAATGAGAACATTTTCGGAAATATATAGCTGAATGAAGTTATGTATAAGGCAATATTCTCAATGTAAGCCAACATTGCTAACGCGATTCCAGGTCGGCACCATCAAGTTCTTCTGCAACAAGCGCTTGCAGGTTGATGGTTTAATTTTGGCAAACACAGTTCAACACACAACTAGCGGGAATCATACACAATATCGACTTAATGTGTCTTGATCATCGGTTAGTTTGATTGAAGGTAGCAAACAAAATAAATGAAAATAATAATATTGCGAGAAAACATTGTGGAATTCTGCAGTTTCCTCTTGACCCCGAGGTTCACGCTTTGTACATTTTGATTTTAACATATGCGTTGACAAGTCAGGGAATAAGCGCTTGATCGGCGCCGAGCCTTACAGATTGGCTCATTGAATACAATCGTGCACTCGCCCCCAATTTACTATGAGCAGTGACACAAACCAATCATCATCCGATGTGGTCAGAGAGTTAATACATCATCTGTTCCTACGTTCTTGTATCTAGTTCCACTTAAGACGGCGCTTGTTGTTGTGTGTTTTTTCTAGCCCATGTCTCCACATGAACATACAATAAATGTGGCTGGGACACAGAACAACATTGGAATCAACCTTGAGATAACGTTTGATGAAATGCAGTCAGAATATCGACTTGTGGGGTCAGGTGATTTCTTTTCAGTACACAAGGATTATTGCTCCCACCATCTGTGTATTGTGAAATTGGGTTGGTGTCCCTGTGTGCCGAGGTTAACCCTTTATGCCTAACGATACGTAATGGAACATTCAAAGGCCCATGGTTCGGAGATAAAGAATGATATTGTTCTATTCAGCTGCAAATTTTATAATAATTCACTGCTGGATAACATGAAGATTTGCGGTGTCTGAGCGCTGTTTTTAACAGGGGGAGAATAAGGTCTTTCGAAGAAAGACCCGTTGGAAATCTTCACAAATATCACCTTAATTAAAGAAATAGAAAACCCTAAGGCGATGCATACTGATATTGAAAGAACTATATGATTAAGTATTCAAAAAAAACAAAACAAATCAGCTTTTCTAGTAACTCCGAATGTATGAGAATGTTCTGAACATCAGAGCTATTGTCCAGATCAAGAATCCGTGGAGGTCGCCATTATAACAAGCCTGAGAGCCGTTAGCCAATGAAAATCCTTGAAATATCTTCGGACATTATTCCTGTGACGTAGTTGTAGTTAATAACATGGAGACCAATTGTAAATTATTGTGCCGATGGCTTTTGACAGATCTGTGGATCTTTCTTTACGCTCCGAGACGATCGTGATACATGCATTGTGCATATATCAGGCCCAAGAATGTCAGGCCACATCACCATGAGCTCAAACAAACTGTAGGTTATACTCATCTGAACAGCCGGAAACGTTTCGATCAAACCATGATCAGGCGATGTAGAATCGGCCGTACACGATTAACTCACGAACATTTACTAAAAAAAGAGCCGGTTCCAAGGTGTGTTCCATGCCATGATGATCTCACGGTGAAACAGTCTTATCGAATGCATAGATTTTAAGATTGCAAGAGATGCTTTTTATCGAGCGACTACTTTGGAAGATCTTTTTAGTCGGGTGAGGGAGGATTGCATATTGGGTTATTTGAGAGAAATCGGGCTGTTACATAAGTTTTAATGTGTGTAGTTTTGAATGCGTTGGATTACTAATTTAGTGACTTGAGTACTTAGAATTTTGTTTGATCGTCGTTATATAGCTGAAATATTGCTGAACGCGACATTAAACCTTAATTATCTCCGATAGCGTTAGAAGAAAAGCTGCTAATGCTGCAGTTGTTGTTGTTTAATGCTTTACCTTATGTGATAGAGCCCGGATGACAACTGGAATTTTGTCAACCCGTCAAACGTCACTTCCATTTGCGTACACTTCGCCATTCATGCGATGGCTTGCGAATCGTGTGTCTCCATTATCGCGGAGCGATATCCGTTCTGTTCGGCCTTCATCCGGCGGAGAACAGACTGGAGAAATCTGATAAAATACAGGTTTTCATACCACTTCGGAAACACATATTCCCTGGGCTTACAAAATATATAGGTATGAATAACTTTCGTATCACCCAAGGTGTTGTAGATCTGTAATCTTGAACAAGTAGGGCAGCACATGCCACGAAAATGGTGGGTTACGTTGGGTTACGTCGGTAGACTTTAGCTGATTGGCTGACGAAGTCACGTGGTATTGATTTCAGGAAATTCCCTCTTGCAGTTGCAGAAAGTAGGCGGAGAATGGATACACACGATCCCAGGATCAGTCATACCGCGTATAGATGACCCAGATGGTTACAGGTTGAGTCCCATACTGTCCAGAAGTGTCACACTTCATGTGAAGTGTGCCTAGAGGTGCCTCTGAAGAGTACACTGAAAAGGCACTTCAACAACAGAGAAAAATACTGGCACACTTCAAAGGTACTTCATTAGAAAAAGGCAGTAGCCAAGGGACTCCTCAAAGACACTTCATGGGCTTTGTCAATTTCATAGCAAAAAATGAGGGACTTCAGAGACACTTCTGAGACTTGGTTTTTGTTCGGCATAATCCAAGGTACTCCTCAAAGACACTTCATGGACTTTGTCAGTTCTTCAGCAAAAC
The DNA here is from genome assembly GCA_036873755.1 of Hanleya hanleyi. Lineage (NCBI taxonomy): Eukaryota > Metazoa > Mollusca > Polyplacophora > Lepidopleurida > Hanleyidae > Hanleya > Hanleya hanleyi. Next base: position 9,068 of record JAVTVY010047539.1, on the reverse strand, counting down.
TTGGGGGACTTCAGGGACACTTCTGAGACTTAGTTATTGTTCGGCATAATCTAAGGTACTCATCAAAGACACTTCTTGGACTTTGTCAGTTTTATAGCATAACTTGGGGGGGACTTCCCCTTACAAAAAATATCTTATAGGATCCTATAAGATTTTGAAAAATCCTATAAGATTCTAAAAAATCATACAAGATTCTAAAAAATCATAAAAGATTCTAAAATATCCTATAAGATTCTGAAGAATCCTATAAGATTCGGGAAAAAATCATATAAGATTAAACAAATCCTGTAAGATTCTAAAAAAATCCTACAAGATTCTGAAAATCCAGAAAAATCCTATAAGATTCTAAAAAATCCTGTAAGATTCAACCCAATAGGATTTATAGATTATTGGAATTTTCCCACAAACTGTTACAGTAACATAACATTATAAATTAGAACTACATGTATACAAGTTTCAATGATATTAATTAGCTCTGGGAATATCCCAACTTAAAGTTGACTGATTTGATTTCACTCAGTGACATCAAATCTCATTTCAATGAAACCGATAAACATCAGATTTGTACTTCACAGTTCAAAATAGCTGCAACTGTGTAAAATATTCACATGTGTTTACTGACATATTACTCAGAACTGTGAACATTTTTTTGGGATCTTTTAAAGTGAACAGTACCATGGATTTCTATTTGAATAAAATAAAGATATTAATAATATCAGTCTCTCACATATTAGTGTTATCAAGACAGTATCATATCAGATAAAAAAGCTTGTTAAATTCAGATTTTATAATCATTCAAAATCTATGATTTTATAGTAAAATTGGACAAAATGGGGAAATATTTTTAGAAGAATCAGTTCTAACATAACATAATGTCAGCAACAAAAAATGCCCATTAAAGAATACTTTATATTATCCTCTTAATTATTATCACTTGTTTAAATATTATATATATAATTTCTGTTTCTGATAGTCTTTTTCTTCTTAACTGTCTCGTCAAAATGGGTGGAGTTATCTGCCCTTGGAAATTTAATTGAACACCGGGGTCGGCCCCAGTCGACACCAAACAAAATGGCTGACCTCAACTGGCCAGATTATCATACCTCCAACTGCAAAAATCAGGTGAATTTGTTTATGTTAAGCTAGAACTATGGAGGTTTGAAGAACTGTACTGCGGATGGTGATGAGTGAAGCTAGTGATATGGTAAGTAAATTATAAATATAACTATAATTTTTCTGTTTTCATAACTTAATAAGCAACGAACTGAACTGAACAGTGATGTATAGACCCAGGAGTATCAGCTACATGTACTATTATCAACAAGTTTCCCATGACATACTTGGCATATTAAAAAATTGATATTGGCCTCAATAAATATTGCTATATGGTCTGCAGGTTGTAATAATGTATTTCACCTTATAATTGCAGTCAAATTTAATGGGTCATATAGCATGGCTTTCACAAAGAAATATCCATATCTCTGTCTCAATATATCACTTTCAGATCTACCCAGGTTCTGCAAGGCAGTGTGGATTGCCATTGTTATGATTGTGTGAATTGTCAGCTTGAAAATCCCAGGCTTGGAGACCTCATATGAAGATTGGCATGCACTCCTGGAGGAAATCCCCTGAGGGTGAGATATTTTTATCACAAAACTGCTTGTATACTTCCTGTTTATGTCAAAACAGGTGGATTTAACTGGTTGGGGGATGGTAGCTCTAAATAAATTATCTTGCTGTTTTGAGCTGTTTATTGATTTATAAAAAAAAAAAGATTTTTGTTCCTTGCAGAAGATTGTAGAATATTTCCATACCACATTTTTGACAAAATGGTACAGAAATATGTTTTAAAATATATTGATAATAAAATGTTAGCATTACCTATTTTTAGCTGTAATCAGAAAAAGTATAGTCAATTATGATTAGACTTTTCATCATTATAACAGGCTATATTTTCCTTGTCTATTGATTGCACTATTCATATACCAAAGCTAAGGATCTTCACACACTTCAATTGTACATTTCTACCCATTTCTTGAGAAATGAGAACATTTCATTTCATATATTTATTTCATTTTAAAAATTTAAGAATACAATTTGTAGTTAATAAGCATTTATTTGTTATTTAAAACCCTGTATGGAGATTTAGTTGAACCAGAAATTAACGAAGACAAATTATAAAAATGCACATGATTGTTTCTCTTCAATTCTAATGGCTTCTTACATTGTATACTTTCATATTCCAGAATACAGCTGCTACAAGGAACTCGGCTCACTTCAACCAGCCACTCGACTGATGGGAAATTTAATGAGCACACCTAGGTATGGTTGATTTCTTCATAGTGTATATTGGTTAGAACGTCACACAAACTGTTTATCTCCCTCGTTGTATATTATGGAGTACTAAAGAAAGGATAATAAACATCTTCATCAATCTTTTGTAAATCGTACTGATGTGTTTCATTCTTTACCCTTTATGGTAGTCAACCTATTCAATCATCTTGAGTGTATTAAAAAAAAAGAAAAACTGGATTGCATGTCATATGGAACCATATATACAACTGATCAGGTTTTAATTATATGCATGTATTTATCGCCACAGGTCAAGAAGTCCACAATTCAGACTGGTGGGATTCAGCAAAGGTTGGATTACGTCCAAGTGGATCTCAGGGCAACTAAAGCAAACTATCCTTCGAAAGATCTGCTGCTTCAAGTTCAAGTTGGACAAGAACACTGTCACCCTTGAATAATACTACTAATACTGCAATAAATTCTCATACCAAAGACTGCATGTAAATACATACAATATATAGTACTGTGCTGTATTTTGTCTCAAGGATTTGTGCTAGCGGTTATATAAACTACACGTTTCTTGTTAAGAACCATCAGATTTATTATAAATATTTTATGATGTACTGTTTTGTCTAACTCTCAGTGTTTTCTCTAAATAAAACGTTCTGTGCTCAAATATATATTTGTGCCTTCTTTTCCGGGAAAGTAAATAGCTCGTGGCTACATACCTTTCATTCACGGATTTGCTATGATACTAATAAGGTACTTCAAGAGCACTTCAGAAGTGCCTATGAAGGTTACCCTTCTGTGGAAGTGTCGATGAAGTGCCTTTGCAGTACTTAACATATTTGAGGCACACTTCAAAAGTATTTCCAAGTGACTTCATTGTGACTTCAATGCCCTTATATGGCATTGCTAAAAAACAATACCCACACTGCAAACACACTTCCAACTCTGAGCCTTGCACTTCAAGGTTAAAATATGGCCACACTTTAAAGTTACTTCAAAGACACTTCTGGACAGTAAGGGGTCATTCCAACATGTCGCAGATCATGAAGTGTTAAAGTGTGAACGATGAATCGGTGTTTACTCAGCTGTAGAATTTTGCTAATGTTTTCTATCGGTGTTTTTCGAATCTGATGGCATAATTCTGTCATGTCGAGCACGAGTTTATGCAGAGTTTACTATTCCTTTAAAGTGCTAATGCAGCGAAATTGTCAATTTCATTTTTATCGTGAAATTTTACGGTTTGGGATTGCTGCTTTAAGTTAATAAAATTCTCACAGAGAGTTTTAAACAGGAAGATATTATATTTTGCTACGAAACGCAAGGGGGTTAGCAGATAAAGTGCGACATTTACGGTCGCCATGTTTTCGTATGTGTGACGTCATAAGTATGACATGCCGATCGACGAGCAAGCCAGCGATATGCGTAGCATATGGCGAAGGCCAATCTCCATAGACTTAATTCACATTGTTGTTGAGTTAATACTCTCAATATCCATCACTGTCTTCGTATGGTAACGTGCCAGGAATGAAAGAAAGAATCCAGTCGGCCACGTGTCCCTGCATGATCACTTAAAATGATTTATTTACCTTAATTCGTGGGCAGTACCGTAGTTGGACGAATGCATGCAGTTACTGTCTGATTCACATAGGAGGGAACGGGGTTTTCGTGGATTTATCAGTTAATATAACACATCAGCTGTCGAAACTCACAATATATTCCAAACTCTGTCTATGCAATTATTTGTCATCAAAAATATTCCCCTGGCATTAGAAATTATTTTAAAAATCTCCAAAGTTTGTATCGTCTGAATACACGATCATGCCGACAACCGGGTAAGTGAAAAGATTAGTGAGCACAGAGCTTTCTCTATGCCATGCACCAACATAATTTCAGAAATACTCAAATATTAAATTGGAGTTTACATACCGAGAAAACTAATATTTCAAACATTTCAACTAAAGAAGATTCAAACAACAACAAAACTCAACAAATAAGACACAGACAAAATTGAAAAACGAGTCTCTCGGGAGTATCTGAAATAAAAAATAAACATGAAATTAGTTCAACATTATTTCGAGAAAGTTACATAATACAAAAAATTGTCTAATGTGATAATAAACGAGAAGGGTGCAAGATAATTTTACCGATTGCACAGAAAAATATATGTCAAATATAAATTCTGATAAAAAATATTATTCAACAATTTTGAATGGCTTTTTCTTTTCTCATACCGCTCAAACTTATGAAGTTTACATTTGCTTTCATAACCTATCATATTGTGAAATGCAAATAGAATATAGATCTAGAGTGAATGGAAGAAATTCTTAATAAAGCCTTCACTTTTTGCACAAGAAAACCGGAATGTGAAATTGAAGACGGAAGACTTCCCTGCTGTTGTTTTTACTTTTGGCACGCGAACCTCGGCGAGAGCACTTCGGACGGGCCGCTTCAGACGTCGTGATAGATTTCATTCCAATTTAGAGCATAAAATATTATGTTTTTCGATCTAATTTAAAGTTTATTGTAATGGGAAGAAGAAAATATATATCTCTGAGAATCTGGGGATAATGAAGATCGATCTTCGTTATTTTCTTGACGTTGGAAATCCTTCCGTGTAATGATAAGTGATACACTGTACAGCCATATATGCATTCATGCAGGCAAACAAAATGCGGACACTGGCAGATAAATTTTATAAATATCGTACAAAACACATTTATATAGACTCCAGATTCCAGGTAATTAATTTGACCAGATAAAAATAATACTGGAACCGCTCAGTGGAATTTGAAGTCATTTCTATGGCAATGAATTCAATTTAGCCTGGTTGCACACGGTAGGCTTTGCTCGGTCGCGTAAGCGGGGCCTTTTGTATCTTTACTTCACATCCATACAAATTGTCTATATTCATTCACAGGTATGTCTAATAATAAACCCTTGTCATACTTAATTTCCCGATGAACATTAAATTCAACAATTTTATTAAACAAACCAGTATATTGGCCTCGAGGACGGGCTTGCCTCCCTCCAACACTATCCGCCATGCAGAGCCCAGACTCAAGCTGACGATTTGTCATGCTTATGACGTCATCATATATAATTTTGTAAACAAAGCCAATGAAAACGGTCGCACTTTTAAGAGCACAATTGCACGCCCTTTTGCATTTGAAATAAGAACTTCTCGTCCGATTTTTCTCATGGATATAGCAAATTAATCATGAAAGAATAGAGAATCAAATTATTTAATAAAAATTTCGCTGCATCAGCACTTTAAGCTACTTCGTGTCAAATGATAAAAGTCTGAATTCAATTCGGAAATCTGCCAGGTACAGTTTCGTTTCACATTGCGGTACTGGGTAGAATATTGCCGATATTGGGCCACTGTTGGATAAGTATTGTTCTCCGGTGCTTGATGATAGAGTATAAACCAATTTCTGTCATAACGTATACCATCACGGAAAATATAAACCATCACTGATTAGTATTTACTGCAATACCTGACATGGTAATACAATCAAGACCAACATTACAATAAGCGTTGCACCTTTATGTAAAACAATCATAGAAGTATTAAACTGATTCTAAAAGTTAACAAAGAAAGAACAAATAGAGTAACAAGAAAATAAATTTGATTATACCTTTGTTGAACTACCATTATGCAGTGTTTTACCACCTTTTTTGATTTTAAACATGAAATTTCGATACTAAAAAAGATGATCGTGGACTTGCCACAACTGTTCCTATTAATAATACCTTCGGATGATCGTCACACATGGCGTTCATTTATCTCCGTGTGCTATAACCCGTACCGTATCAAACGGTCAGTTGATGCTCCTTACCGAATATTTTCTGAACGAAAACCACTCCACCTCGACGCTGGTCGTATTTAACATTCCGACAGCCGATGCCTGGGGTCATCTTGGGCCATTTTTGGAGCAACCGCCGCTTCGATTCAACTTTCGGCCGCCATGTTTTCTTCTTCGCCCGGATGCACATGCGCAAATCATGCCTTCCAATAAAACCGGAAATGTGCGCGCCCCAAACCCTACACACAGGTGGCAGAGAATGTTAGCACCTGTGGATGTCAATACGTATTTCAATCTTTCCATGTTTCAGTTTGATGATGGAATCGGGAAAATGTTTTAACTGCAGTAAACTTTTTGTGAGAGGACCTAAAGGTTATAGCAGAGTTTCTTTGAAATTATTAACAAGCCCCCAAACTGTTGGACACCTATTTCCAAATTACTATGCCGACAATTCCACGCTATTTTTATACTATGAGCGCATAAAACTACTGAAGAAAAAACAGTCATAAAAAATGGACAGAGGAAAAGGACATGGGCAGATAGAGCGACCCCAGTGAAATGGAGGTCTTCCTCAATACGGTTCACTCCTGTGAAAAAAAGTCGAGGACATCTGTTGGTAGGGACAACCATTCTAAGGCAATGGAATATCTCCAGGATCATAAGTATATCCATGGATTGAGATGGTTAGTCCATCGTGATGGCCAGGCAGCAAAAAATGCCTTCATCTGTGTTATCTGCGAGGTGTTAAAGCAAGAAGTATGTATTTGCGAAACCATATAAAAAATTCATATTCACAGAATAAATGTCATGGACATGGAGCAATAGATTTGACTGATGTTCATATATATTTTTTTATGTTCATTATAACCTACCGTTACATTCTGTGACTTTACTCTATTGTTTTTATTGAAGTTGAAATATCTGATTTATCAAATGTATGTTTTTATGCTGTTATCATAAATTATTTACAGAAAGCAATCCTGAATTCAACATCTATCCTTGCAAGTGAGGTAACAGAGGAAACTATATCCACATACTCATGGGATAAGGTGGTGGAACTGTCGACGGAGAAATGTCCAACAATTATATCATGTCTTAAAAGTATACTACTCGATGCGAAACATGCGCTATTCAAGCATTATGACCCAAAGAAAAATAAACGGTAAAAGAATCCTCTGTATCCTAACCTGATGATGATCTTGTGATGGAATATCATCTTTTATAACTGTCAAATTTTGACCAGGAATCAATTATTGACAGAGTTCAGTTAATCATATAAATTATTTACGAGAACCAGTATATTATTATTTTCTCAATTATCAGGATATATTATCTTGCAAAATATGTTTGATGGTCACCAACTTGGAAAACCTACTTCAGTCAAGATATTGTTTGAAAGTGCTTCTTTTTGTCAGGTGTTAATACAGATATATTACCTTGGGGTTTTTGGGGGGTTTTTTTGCCTTGACAGTAACCGGTCAATCGAGGAAGCAGAGAGTGTGATCAACAGCCGATTGGGACTGCTCTTGGCAATAGTCTTATATACCAGGAAACCCAATAACCACAAGTTTCTACAGACTTGCATGGGGGTACAGCTGTGGAGGCAGGGCTGCCCCACAAAATCTTCCAGACACTGAACGACATGGGGATATCCCAGGATGTCGATGCTGCTCGGGGACATGTGGACAGACTGAGATCAGGGCATGCTGGGGAAAGAAAAGAAAGAAAATGTTGAGGTAATATTTTATATAAGAGAATGCAACATCTTTTCGTACAAAATCAATCTTGATTGATTGGTATGGTTTAACAGATTATATTCCTCCATTAGCATATTTCAAGATTAAGATTTTTTAACTGATGCTGTAATCCCTCTAATAACTCAATAACAGGAAGTGTAATTTCCCACCATAAGATTTTGGAGGATCAAATTTGTTAGAACTGGAACTTGTTAAAATAGTTCAAAATCAGTCACATAATCCATTCTTTCTTGATTATTTCCAAGATTTGAAGGGTGATCTAATTTATTAGATCCCTAAAATTGATTGGGTGGGATTTGGGGGGGGGGTGATTAAACGTTGATAGGGGGATTCAATTATTAGAGGGATTACTGCCATTCTTCAACTGAGGAGAGACTGCGATAGATAAACTGAAATATAGATGTCAGTCTTTTGTCTCTATACTCAATTTCTTGGAATTACTCTCTATCAGATGTGTGATGTTAATACAACCCTCTCTATTCATTTAATTTATGGATAATTATACATATTTCATTGAATAAGCTTATACCTGTCTTGTATTTGCTCTGAATATCAGAAGTCAGTGGTTGAACAGAAGACTTGCCGGAAGCAATTATTCCATGGTGACCCACCAGCGTCGACATCTTATTGGGTATGCTGAGACAATGTATAAATTCAACCACACAGAAAACACCAGGGATCCACTCCAGGAAGTCAGTTTTTATTATAGGGCATGTGCATCGGAGTCCAGAATAGGATCAGCTTCCACAACCTGCAATCGCTGGATGTGAAGGAGGATGAACAGTTGTCACCATACTCCTTTATTACGAAACCAGAAGATTACCAGCAACTGAGAAACCATATGATAATTCTGGTGGAGAGGATCCTGGTGGAGCATTTGCCAAACTCTCAGGCATGAAAGGAACAGTTGAGTGGCACATCCCGCACAGATTTTCGCAAGAAATGGCACAAGAAAGTTCACTGGTACTTGAATGTAGCATATATATTGTATATTCAAATCTGGGATGGTTTAGTTAATAATATTGAGCCATACATGGAGAAAATAATATTTTTTCCCAATATGTGTATTTTCTGATGGCAAAATATTTAGATGACTTATGTTTTTGGATGGGACGTTGAAGATACAAAGCCAAAAGCTGTATATACTTAGTATCTCCTCGCAGGTGATCAAATTAATCAGAAGCCAAAATTTGGAATGAATGAA
>JAVTVY010047538.1:0-24006 GCA_036873755.1 Hanleya hanleyi | reverse complement strand
TTCATCTTGTAGTTCCTCATCAGTTGAGTCATTATCAGGTTCTTGTATGGTTTCCATCGTGCTTATTTCTGCGTCATGTTCATCCCTTAGTCTTTCCAATTGTGCATTTTCTTCGACAGTTCGCCGGAGTTCTTCTAATTCTTCTGTACTGCGTGTTAAGATGGTTGTTTCGTTTTCCAATTCCCTTTGAAAACTGGTGGTTACCATCATTCCATCATTTTCCTGAACGCTAACCAGCTCTCTGTGTTCTGTAGCGCCATTTCTCGGGTCCCTAGCGGGGTGATGTGTAAACAGCGCACGTCTTGTTGAATTCATGATTGTATGGGTTAATAAATGTCACAATATACACGTATTTATACTTTTAGTGGGCTGTGGGAGGTGGGTACAAGATGGCCGCCAGTGTGAGTCAGTGCAAGATGTGGGAGGTGGGTACAAAATGGCCGCCAAGTGTCATGATGTGGGAGGTGGGTACAAAATGGCCGCCAAGTGTCAATGAGTACAAGATATGCATGGCCGCCAAGGGTGAATGAGTGCAAGCTATGCTCACTGTATATGAGTGTGCTTTTGTTATCATTGTTCAAGCATAAAAATTTCCTATTTTTTCCATAAATCCGTTACAATTTTCTCGGAATTATGATAAGACTAATCCATAGTGTACACGTATTTTTTTTTTTTAGCCAGGAAAATTAAATTATTTCCAATGTACCTGGGTTTTAGACTACCGTACACTAACTTTATGATTTTTAAAATGCCTAAAAATTAATAAAATAATCATATATTCTAGCGTTAGGTTGTTAAATTTTTAAATATAACACTAATGAATTGCCTGAGTTTAACTTGTAATAAAATTTACAAGTGCCCTGACATTTATTGTAAAATGAAAAGCTGTTTATAATTGTTAAACAAACACACATATATTTTTTCTTCAGCAGCGTAGCACACGATACAACCAGAGTGTTTTCGCTGCGCGTGCGCACGTGTCTTACACTATAAATACCACATTTTTTAATTATTCACAATTAATCTGAGTGCCCAGTCATGGATTTACCCTTGGCTCAACTCATGGATATTGACAACACATCAGATTTGTTCACAAATCATGATAATCAAGTACAACGCTTCGACAGTATCATGAATTTGGTACACGATGAACCCCCATTATATGATATAATCAACCACTTATTCTCACCTTTACCTGAACCCCAGAACTACCCTGCACCAACTCATTGTGAACATCCTCCAGAAACATCGCCGCTGGATAATTTCTTCGCCTTGACAACAACCACACCGGATGTTACTCCAGATGTATACCAAAGTTTTGATGGTATAGACGAGATGTTACAAACCATGTTAAAACCCCCAGAACCAGAGACGACAGAAGATGGAACCGATTCAAATGCCTCCTATCATTCCGGAGAACAACAACAACAAGCACCAGATGAAATTGATGATATAGACGAGATGTTACAATTTTCCTATGATTCCGGAGAAGAACAACAACAACAAAAGAAAAAAGATTTAAGAAGACTGAGGCCAGACGCCGGAGAAAAGAGAAAAGATACCAGATTGAGGAGAAATAGGCCACATCAAGACAGGAAAAACAGAAAAGATGTGAGAACAAAGAGGCTAAGAGACAGGAAAATAAGCCCAGAAAAACAAATCCAAGACGAAATCAATTATGTATGGACATTAACAACAACAACAGTCGGACGGACCACAGAACGGCAAAGAGATTTGTATATCCATTGTGTAGAATGCGCGAATCCATTTTCCAAGTTCGCTATATTTCCTTGTGGGCACCAGGGTATGTGTGAAAGCTGCATCAACTACCACGCTAAGATACCATCGTGTGCAGAAGCGAATAAACCGATAGTTTGTCAATTGCTTCCTTTGACGTGTCCTGTGTGCGCTCAGAGAAGAAGACAACAGACCTTGTCAACAACGATGTAATATGGCTATATTACATATATTCCAACGGTTTTTTTAAAAACCACCCAGCTGTTCCGAAAGGGGGAACTTCTAGCAAAGCACAAAATAATTTAACACGAGAATCACACCCCTGTGTTCGTTCAAAATAAATGCCCCACTCTTATCAAAATAAATTCCCCTTGCATACCGGGATCGTTATCTTGGCACTGTGTAATATTAAATTAATGGGGCTATTCCCAACTTTTATCAAATAAAGTCCATTATACCCTTGGACTGTCATATTAAATTAATTAATTAATGAATGGGGAAAAACAAAATAAATCCTGTGTGTGTGTATATAGAGAGATTTGTCCTCATAAGGACATTTGATATTTGGCCAGGGATTGTTTATTTGGATGAATGCAGTTTTAAAAAAAAAAAGAGAGGAAAATGTGGGACAATCTGTGCTTTCAAATTCATGTGCTATTATTTAGAAGTTCTCTTTCGGAGAAATTTATATTTTTACGTGTTTGTTTCACGTGCCCTAACAAGGGCATTTAATATTTTAACGTGTTTTTATTCACGGGAAGTAGCTTACTTTCCATCTGCTGGGAAATATCCATAGGGAGTTCTTGTGCCCACATATAATACATCCACGTCTTCAAAATTCGGCAAATTGTTGAGCAAATTCGCTGCCATCTTATACCATTGTATACAGGTGCCTTATACCATTGTATACAGGTGCCTTATACCATTGTATACAGGTGCCTTATACCATTGTATACAGGTACATCTGACCATTGTATACATGTGCCTTATACCATGGTATACAGGTACATCTGACCATTGTATACATGTGCCTTATACCATGGTATACAGGTGCCTTATACCATTGTATACAGGTGCCTTATACCATTGTATACAGCAGAAATTGTCTTTGTAACGTCTTATTGTGACATCATGGCATTATTGTTGTTTTGTGACACTGTGGAACTGTAAAAATTCCATGAATGGAAAAGAATGCCTATCAAACCTACGAGTATTGAACTGATCCAAATCAACAATGGCTGACGCCAATATTTAACCCAGAGAATGACACCCAAAACAGAAAATGTTTCAAACAGATAGTTCTACAGAATGTTGTTTGCTAATATTTTGAATGAATACTATAGTAATTGCATTTTACCAGTGACATAAGTTTCAGAACACAACAATATATATTTCTCAAAAAATCAAACAAAACGTTCTCAATAGATTAATTGGGACACACAACTAATTTATGCCACGGTATCTATTTTTACAGCTGTCAACTGTTATGGTTTGGTCACTATGTTGCGATTCAACGCAAGTATAGTACTAGCTTACCTGATAAAAGAAGTTTAGTCCAGATGTATACCATATCTCCCATACTCCCGGATGTATAATGCATATCTGTGGCTGTTTTTTTCCTGGGTGGGATATAACACACCATGCATTTGTATGCTAATCGAAATTCACATATTTCCTTCGGTATATAAACCGGCGCACACGAGAGATATCAGCTGAGCTAACGGCCTCAATTGTCTGTCAGCTCTGTTGTTGTTTCAGCGCACACGGTGAGCAAAAGTTTCAAGAAATTGATTTCAGTTCCCGCATAACGTCTTCTTCAAGTCCATTTTGAAGAGTCGAGCGTATGAATCGAGTCAAAATAACATGCTGAGCTGTTTGGCTTGCATTCACCGTACACACTCCGCGCGAGACGAAATTAGTTTAATATTTTTCCCCCCGCCTCGCGGTTCAGCCAATGAACTATTAGAAAAGCATATGTGTGTGCATATTAATAAAACCACGGGCGCCTAAAAAATGAACACATTTCATTACACTGTAGCGAATTGTTGCCATTGCACGTGTGAGTCAGTACGTTTTCATATCCACCTCAAATTGACACGGAGAATTTCATTGCCAGTAAAATTGTAAGTTCATTGTGGAAAGAATTGATATTCCATAAATTCCTGCGGGAAATAGGAAGTACACATATATAAAGAATATTGTCTTCACGTAAAAGTTTGTACATTTCAAAAAAAAATTTTCAAAACAAAACAAAAAAATGTGAAGTAAAACCCGTCCTTCGGATGGGAAAGTTGTTTTGAACTGTAAACGAAAATTTTATTTTGAGGTAGAGGGTGGAGTGAGGTATCATATTGAAGCTGACGTGAAATGCTTCACATTGATACCTCACTCGACCCCATTGCACCACTAGGGGCGCCTCTAACCCAAAAAAAGAGGATATTTTGAAGATTACGCATGCGCAGAATGCTGATAGTTCAACCCACACCCAGTCTATCAGATGCGCCTTCACGTCACCTTCAATTTGATACCTCACTCGACCCCATTGGACCATTAGGGACGCCTCTAACCTCAAAAAGCCTATTTTGATGTTTTGATGTTTGAGATGAAAAACATCAAAACATCAAAATAGCCTTTTTGCGGTTAGAGGCGTCCCTAATGGACCAATCGGGTCGAGTGAGGTATTAAATTGAAGGTGACGTGAAGGAGCATCTGATAGACTGGGTGTGGGCTTGAATTAGGGTAATTCTGCGCATGCGCGAAGATAATATGAAAAATATCAAAACATCAAAATAGCCTTTTGAGGTTAGAGGCGTCCCTAATGGTCCAATGGGGTCGAGTGAGGTATCAAATTGAAGGTGACGTGAAGGCGCATCTGATAGACTGGGTGTGGGTTGAACTATCAGCATTCTGCGCATGCGTAATCTTCAAAATATCCTTTTTTGGGTTAGAGGCGCCCCTAGTGGTGCAATGTGGTCGAGTGAGGTATCAGTGTGAAGCATTTCACGTCAGCTTCAATATGATACCTCACTCGACCCACTACCTCTAAAATAAAAAAAATCTTCGTACACCAGATTTTGATGTTTATCTTAAAAATAGCCTTTTTGGCGTTAGGGGCGCCCCTAGTGGCCCGATGGAGCCGAGTGAGGTATCAATGTGAAGGTGAGATGAAGGGCCATCTGATGGACTGGTGTGGGTTGAACTATCAGCATTCTGCGCATGCGCGATGGCCCGAGGGTATGAAAATAGCCGTTTTGGAGCTAGCGAAGCCAATAATGGTCCAATGGGGTCGAGTGAGGTATCAAAGTGAAGGTGACGTGAAGGAGCATCTGATAGACTGGACTAGCGGATTTGAAATAGCGTCATTCTACGCATGCGCGGTGGCCCAAGGGTATGGAAATAGCCGTGTTGGGAGCTAGGGGAGTTACTACTGGTGCAATGAGATCGAGTGAGGTATCAAAGTGAAGCTTAGGTGAAGGGGCATCTGCCTGGACTAGCGGATTTGAAATAGCGTCATTCTGCGCATACGCGGTGGCCGAAGGGTATGAAAGTTTATTGAAGCTAGTGAGGTATCCATGTCAAGCCTAGGTGAGGGAGTTACACTAGGGTGTCGTATCCATTCTGTTGCGCAGGTCACGTGGGGTTGTGACGTCACTTCCGGGTTTTTCACTGAAATTACCTCCAAACATAGAAGAGTTCCTAATGTTTCCCCTTACACATCCGTATGTTCAACCTCCGGCACCTTTTCCCGCCCCGCCCCGCCCGGCCGCAGCGCGCGCGCGTTCTCCGGAAGTGCGCGTCATTCCCGGTAGTGCGCGCGCGCGCGCGGACGCGGGTCAAAAGGTCAAAGGGTGACCTCCAGGTCAGACGGTCCAATGTCCAATGGGACAATGAAAATGATGATGAAAAAACACAATGATGGGTTTTGACTTTCTTTTTTTTATTTAAGTCAACAAGCAAGGATATATACAAATATAGAATACAGGGTACAAATAGTAGAGGTATGTACACACATAGAATAGTAGTAGTATATACCAAAAAAAAAAAAAAAAGAAAGTTTTGTCAGGAGTAGGATTTGAACCTACGCAGGGTATCACCCCACCGGCACTTAATACCGGCGCCTTAGACCACTCGGCCATCCTGACTTTTACAGTTTTTATAACTCGTGACTCCACAGTTATTAGTGTTCCACATTTTACAAGTCCAAGTAGGTAGTGCTCACACCGTCGGCCAATACTTTCCGTTTCGGATAAAAGAAAGTAAAGGCGTCTCGTTGCTGGATATAGGTCCGCATCTGGTGGTCCACCATCCGGAATCCTCGGTTGGTCCCACTGGCACTGGCCTGGCTCTGCAATACGCCCAGGTAGAGAGCTTTGTCGATGGCAGGGTCACGTCGGTTGACGCCTTTACAACTAAACTTGTTGTTTCCATCTCCTCCGTAACAATAGTAGGTCTTGGACGACAGGGCGATCATGGCATCTCCGCTCCACTCCAGCTTGAAGAGCCCCGGCGTCCGCTTGTCGTAGGTGTAGTGGTCGCGTCGAGGTAGCCACAGGTCCCGATCCGCTTCATATTGTTCCCGTAACTCGGGTTTCACCAGGGACTCCCAATCGGCGTTGGAGACGGCCATGTAGGCCGAATCTGTGTCCATCTCCATCAACTGCCAGTCTGAGGGATTAAAATAGGCACCCATGAAGTCGTAGAGAAACTGCAACATCCTCAGCTTGGCCACCTGATAGACCATACATCCAATCTGCAGGGGTAAATTATACCGGATAGTCTTCTTGGCTGAAGTGACTTCATAGGTGTCGTCATCGATGACCTCCACGGACCGAAACAGTGGAGAATTGACTTTTTTGCGGGCTTGGGTAGTCGTGCAAATGTTCACGTTGACGTGCTTATCCTGATTGGTTACCGTTTTTCCATAATAACCATTGCCAGTGAGTTTCCAACATTCAGCCATGATGGCCTGACTCGGGTATTCATCACCTTGACGACGGGCCGCCGTGACGAGCTCGGCATTCTCCGCAAAACAAGCCTCGGGGACGTACTGTATCACTTGATAGATTTGAGTAATTTCCAAACCGTGCTTCATGTACCACTGCAGTAAGGGGGTGCCCAGCAATATTTTGTGCGCCCACATACTTCCAATCAACATGCGGCGTGGTTGAGGTAAACACTCGTGTTGCTCTGCGTAGGTGCGCATGGTCTCCCCAATATCATCCCGACCCACCAGCGTATTCTTGAAGATAGGCGGACACTGGGCGAAGAGGGGCTTGAGAGTGTCGGGAACATGCAGGTCGCATTCTACAAAGCCGTAGAGCTGCCCCGAACGAATGGCGTCCAACATCTGTGGCAGACTCAGCAGTCGCCGACGACTCAACGGGTACTCACGCTCTTTTAGGAACCGTTGTAAATGGGGGCGGGCCTGGCACATGGTGTGAAATTCACACTCCCACATTTCAATCAAATGGTATCCTCGCTCTTTCACATAATCTCCGTTGGCCACTACTTCCTCCCGTAATTCTAATGGTGTTTTCCCGCGTCGCTCATTAAAACGACCTGCGCTGAAATGACATTCGTGGCCGTGCCAGTAACAGCCATAAAACTGGAAAACAGTGGGTGTTCCTTGTACATGGGCAAACCCATCGACGGGGAGACGCCGATCGCCTATCCGCTTCTCAGTGGCGTTGGTCTGGTGTCGTATATAAATACCCCGTCGATAGGCTTCCCACTCCAACCACTGGTCGGCAAGATGTTTGTGAGGCAACCGTTGGGGTGTAAAATGACGCCCTTCCGCCAACCAACGTGTATAATGACCACTGGGCATAGGTTGGGCCAACGACCACAGGTACAGAGCATTGGCATCGAATCCAATGATTTTGGCAACGGGTTTTCCACTGGGGAGAGTAGTGACATCCTTCTCGTGGTAGCGGTGAAAAAATAAGACTGGGCCCGCCCACAATGTTATCTTTTAGACAATTATGCATGTCCGCATCTTTCTGTTGTACCAGCGAGAAGTAAGTGGAACACTCTTGAAACAAATGGCGAAGGGCCAGCCCCGGTAAACTTAAGCACTCTTTAAAGATGTCCACGTGCATTTGGCGTTGAAAAAGTTGCACCATTTTCTCGGCCGCCTCCAGGAAAGGAACCACATCTAGGTTGTTGTACCATATGAGGAAATCTTCCAAGGTCTGCATATGTTCATCGTTCCATACCTGCTGTAGTTCACGGTACGTGTCTTCCGGACATTCCACTTGCTTCAAATCATCAAAGAAGGCGTGCCGAGATGGCAACTGTGTTTCCTGCAAACGGTCGAGCGATGATATATACGTGTAAGGGAACCTCCCTTTGGTTTGTGCACAGTTATAGGCCTTGACCCACTGATCATAGCTACAATTAGGAGCTAGGTAGTTGCGCACGTCCAGGAAATGCAGTGACGTAGTAGTGAGGGCCATATGATTATTGATCTTCTTGATCACCGACTTGAGGGTATCGGACTGGGCCAAGTAAGGGCAGAGAAATTCCTTCACCATGTTCAAATCATAGCGTCCCGAATTAAAGCCGAGCACCGGTAACTGAGTCAGGTACTGCACGAACCGTAACTTCAATTTCTCCGCATACGGTTTCGGTAAAGGGACATCCCGCGCCTGCAGAGGCTGCGACTGCAGGGACTCCGACTCGGACTCGGATTCTTCATCATCGCTGAACGCTACACCCGGTACAGGAATGCGGTCGTCCAGTTGGTCCAGGACGTGCTGAAACTTCACCACCAACAATGCCGTACTAGCCGCACTGACTTGCTCTAAATACTCCATCATGCGGGTAATCAACTCATGGGAGTTCCCCGTGGACACGAAACACACCGGAGCAGCGTCATAGCCAGGTACGTTGCTGGAAATACTGACACTCAGAGGAATATGGCGCTGCGTCCACTGTGTTTTGGGTGAAAACAGGTCCATGGGCTCCAAAATTGCTTCAAAGTCATAGCACGCCCGGTAGGGGAAATAACGGTCCTCTTCCGGTATCTTCACACCCTCATCGGCCCGTTCCTCGAAAATAGTAGGTGCATTATGATACACTCCACCCGGATAGACTCGCTTGACACTGTTGTCACAGATTTTCTCGTGGCGATGTAAGTCGTGAGAGTGTTTAAACACCCGGTGGCATTGGGCACAACTGAAAGACTGAGCGTACTGGCTCATATTGTGGATCAGCGAAAAATGACTCATGCCATTGTGGTCGAACACATTGACTTTCATCGTAGCAGCATACCGTTCTGTGGATCGCCGAACCAATTCAGCCACAAATGTATCGTCATCCTCCCGTCGTAATCGATAGACAAAGATATTAATATGAAACAGGGACTCCACGTCATCCAAATGCTTGAAGGGGACACCTCGGAAGTGCCGCTTATCCATGTCTTGCTGCTCTAAATATTCTTCCCAATAGCCATCGGCCACTGTGTCACAACTCCGGGAGTAACACTCGTCCACATGCACGGCCAAACACCGAAACAGACATTTGCGGTCTTTGTAGGGCCCCTTCACCCCTACTGTTAATGGATACAGGCCGTGTCGATGAAGCAACCACGGAGGCAGTAGTACAGGAGCACCGATAGGATGATCTCTCATTTTCGTGACGAAAAATGTGACGTTAGTCACCATTTGCACCAACCATTGGGTATTGGGGCGTTGCAACCGAGCCCATTCCAATGGATCCAACGTAGTCAATTTGTCGATGAGTGGCTCCAGAGAAATGTGATCCGTGATGGTGAATGGCTGGTCAAACACATACGAATTATTACTCGGATAGAAATACCGCAGCTGGTCCGTCTTTTTGTGCCGTAAGATATACCCAAATGTCACATTCAATTTGAAGGCAGTGACCTGATCTTTAAAAATGTTCTCGGCGTAAATAGGAAGATACGTGAGGTCCTCCAACCGAAAATTATACAAGTCCAATAGACGACGGTCACGGTGGAAACAATGGCGTATGGTAGCCCAGTGACGTTGATAAATGTCCCTGACACGCTCATCTTCAGGCAAGACTTCAACCGGAGGTACTGCTGGGTCAAAGGGAAAATCTTCTCCACGTCTCATGCTTTTCGTCTCATACAAGCGGATAGGCAGGCAGGAGGACTGGCTGGCTGGCTGGCTGGCTGGCTGATCAAGTCAGGTCAGGTAAGTCAGATTGAATACACCCTTTCCCTAAAAATCAACTCCTTTTATACATTTTACTACTCGCGGCCATCTTGTACCCACCTCCCACATCATGACACTGGCGGCCATCTTGTACCCACCTCCCACATCTTCCACTGGCGGCCATCTTGTACCCACCTCCCACATCTTCCACTGGCGGCCATCTTGTACCCACCTCCCACATCTCACTCACACTGGCGGCCATCTTGTACCCACCTCCCACATCATGACACTGGCGGCCATCTTGTACCCACCTCCCACATCTTCCACTGGCGGCCATCTTGTACCCACCTCCCACATCTCACTCACACTGGCGGCCATCTACCCACCTCCCACATCTTCCACTGGCGGCCATCTTGTACCCACCTCCCACATCATGACACTCGCGGCCATCTTGTACCCACCTCCCACATGTTGCACTCACTGACACTGGCGGCCATCTTGTACCCACCTCCCACATGTTGCACTCACTGACACTGGCGGCCATCTTGTACCCACCTCCCACATCTTCCACTGGCGGCCATCTTGTACCCACCTCCCACACATCACGCATGCGCACACCACCCCAATACCGCCCCATTTTTTTTTCTGCGCACACTTATGACGTCACACAAGGTTCTGCGCATGCGCAGTGAGGCGCTATTTCGCCAATTTACGTTATATATACTACTGTTCTCGTTTAGCTTCAAATTTTGTTCAAATTGAATCTAGCAAGTTTCAGTTGAAAAACTTGGGGAAGAAATTCTTCAGTTGGTGGAGATAACCTAAACCACTCTCCTTTTGTGAATTACACCCGTGTGATTTGTCGCGCCAGTTTTTTCCTCGAATTAAAACTCGGGCACAGAGTAATTCAAATGTCCGTAGTTGGAACGTCCCTGGGCAAGCGTTAGCCGGGACGTTGTCCTCAATCCTGACGTCATCAGTAACATCATCCCACAGGCAACATGGCGGCGCCCACGTCGACCTCAAAGCGGAAACATGGCTTCACAAATTTGAATAAAAATAGTAGGTTATCACCCTCAACGACAGTAAAACAGTTGATTACATTTATTTAAGAGTCTAACCTTTGTAATAGGAACCTATATAAAATAAAGTAAGTACTCCTTTAACATTACGTCAATGGATAAATAAAATGGAGAAGTATTCGATTTAGATTATTCTACGAAGAAAATATTGCTACTGAATTTACAGTGAAGTTAGTATTACCACCGAATGAGGATGTGATATTTTTTTATTTTATCAATTTTATTTTATTCCAGCCCGAAGAGACCCAAAGGAATGAAATTCATATCAGGCAAATACATGTTTTGTCGATTGAAAGTAAAATGGCCAAATAAAAGATGGTACATCCTTAGAATGACATCTAACCATGACTGTGACAGAATTACATTTTGGTTAAAAAATTTCGTGGAATTGATCTTGATGAACCGAAAGGTCTGTTAAAAATTCGTTCTTGAAATAGCGGTACTCCCTAAAAAACTTGAGTAAACTGTTCCACTCAAGTTTGGGTGAAATGAACCTGTTCACTCCGACTTGAGTTACTTTTCACTCAACTTGAGTGGGATCAATTTCCACACCTATGCTTGAGTGAATGTCACTCAAGTTGAGTGCATTTAACTCAAGTTCAGTGGAAAGAAAGTTCAGTGGAAAGTAACTCAAGTTGAGTGAAAATCTCACTCAAGTATTGAGTGGGATCAATTTTCACGCTTACTTGAGTGAAATTTCAGCGAGGACTGTAGTGCAGATTGGTGAGATATAACTTTAATCGAGTAGGATATATTTCAAGAAGGTTATGAAACTTATTGATGTTATACAAATTGTTTTGTATACGCCACCTTGCAGATCAGCGAAGACTATTATTCACTGTTTACAGTCATGACAGGGTAGGGCTAATGTTTTTGTGACTGCATTTCCCCTTCAGGCATTTTCGCCTGTGGATTTTTCCGCCTTCCCAAATATTTTCGTACTATGACTGTACAAATCTGTAAATATTGAACACAATTCGGAGATTTGTTTTTAGCTTTTTAGGCATTATTCAAAATGGTGTACGGACATTTCCCCCAGTGGACATTTCCCCCAGCGGACATTTCCCCCATGGACATTTCCCCCAGTGGGCATTTCCCCCAGTGGACATTTCCCCCAGTGGACATTTCCCCCACCCTATATTTTTAGGTTATTTTGAACATAGTTTTTAGATAATTTGGCAATAACACATATTTTTTTTTTATTTTTTATTTATTTTATATATAAAAAAACAACTAATTTAATGATCATATTTCTATTTGTATTACTTCAAATTAATGACTGAGAATATTTCTTAAAATGAAGACAAAATAGACATTGTTGGATATTTTGTGGCAAATATATTAATATTCAGTTTCTAAAATGTAATCACCAATTTAAATAATTACTTGAATTAGCACATTTATTCTGTATTCCTGTTACACTTAACACCCCCAAAGTCCAGGATCCCTGAGGAGTGGGTCTTGTTAAAGTAATTTCTATCCCTATGTAAAAGCTATTGTTTACTTATTTTCATTCCGAGTTAGCCTGCTGTTTTGAGTAGAATCAGTCAGTGCTTGACACAAGGAAATTCATTGTTCACTTTATCTTTGGAACCACTGATTCAAATACCATTGAACCATCCTTGCACCTTTATTGACTTATTATAGAAATTAAGAATTTGATTGGAGAAAGCTCCAATTTCTTTTTGTTAATATTCCAACTTTGTTACACGTTACATTTGTATGAAGTCATAGGAAGCCGAAGGGAAATATCCGCTTCGAGATTCTGTTTTCGGCGGAGCTAAACGTGGAATGAATTACGTTGTTATATGATTGAGGTACTTGTGTAAATGTTACTAGCCCTTGGAACAAACCAAAACACAATTTATCACTAGAAATGCAACAAAAAGCGAACACTTGCGTGTGGCGGAACATAACAAATTCAAGGGCCGTAACTCATGAACGTTTCTTTGTAATCATGGTTGTGCGAAGTGCCCGGATGTGCTTCGGTGACAACAACAACGCTTTTACTCTTCCTACGTTTTAAGATTTCTTTAAATAAGCCCGATCCTAAGGCCGGCTGCGAAGGTCGGCGTTTGAAAATTCGAAAGACCCTTGCAGAAGGAGCAAAAATCACAGGTGTAAACATGAATGCAAGTATTTACTTTCTCGTTTCACCGAGACGAGAAACATGTCAGCCTCCAGTCGATGACGTTTACGTTGACAACGCGTCGAACGACAGGCTCCGCCCACATTGAGGAAAAAGGTGGGATCGTCAGTATGTTTGATTTGTTGTTGTTGTTGTTTTCTGGATTTCTTACCAATAAGCCCGACCTAAGGCCGGCTTCGCCGGCCTATTAGGTCGGCCTATAAAACTTTTTTTTCAACGCTTTTTGTCAATTCTCGGACATTTATAGTGTTAAATACAACAATTTCAATTTAACACTTTCTGAGAATGGAAACGTTGTCCAGTGACCAACCCTAGATTTTGTGGTGTGAGTAGCGGAGGTGTTGATCAGTAGAACAACTTAAATAAATTTAATGGTCTTAGATCTAGATTTTTCTGTATATACCCGCGAATATCATCACGTCACACGTGTTTTTGCCAAAATCATGAAAAATACATTTTCTGCGCAGCAAGACAAGGAATTCGAGGTATAGGCCTACAGATATATCCGTGTGCATTGTTTTTATTGGATCATAAACACAACGGAAAGTCGATAATAAATGAATAAATTTTATCTGAATTTACATTTAATCCAAATGTATGGTGTTGAAAATTGCATTTTAAGACTACGAAACAATCTCCAAACTCAGAAACCATCATGTGAGCTATGCTGATATTTTTACCTCCGTCGATCAGACGGAGGTCTAGGAGCGCAACGTGAAATCTCCCGCCAAATAATTGTCATATGGGGAACCCACGACTCATAGTATTTCCAATAGGGATCGTCATGGTTCGCGACGAAATCTTGAATCTTTTCTTTGGACACAAATGAATGCTTACGTCACAAAAGGTGTGTATCCTTTGCAGCGCTTCCACCGGGTCTCTTTATTCGAGGGTACTAAATTCGCGCGTGTACTTATAGCTTCGCGCTGGTACAGATGGCCGGTATGCGACGAAGACAAACCTGCGCTTTCATAAAAAGTAAATTTTCACGAAAGAAAAACTCGCATTCCAGATAGTATAATTGGAAACTTCCTCGAGAATCTCTGAATCGGCAAAAAGATAAAGGACGAGTGTCATTCACCAGGATGCGAGTCGGAAGTGAGAAGTCAAATTCAAAGTCAGAGGTCAAAAACGTAAAACTCCGAAGAACTCTCTCGGCTTTTTCTTTTCTTTTTTTTTTAGTTGGGGGGTGAGGGTTGGGGAGATAGCGACTGAAAAAATATATCTTCCCATGCTTCAATCGTTATCTGTCAATCCGATCAACAACCTAGCCGGATAATCTGTCAAAAATTATCCGTCGTCTGGGTAAGGTTGAAGGGTCATCGGAAGCTCGAACTGTGATACAGGCAAAAACTGTTGTTGTAGTCTGGAAAAATAACTCTGCCTCACGAGGCGCTCTCTCGGCTTTTTCTTTTCCTTTTGTTTGAAGATGGGGGAGGGGGGGGGGAGATAGCGACTGGAAATATATATCTTCCCATGATACTTCAATCGTGCGCTCATGAATTCCACGGAAAAGCGGACATTGCTAAACAGCCCTTTTTCGCATAAAATTCAGTCCACATTCTGTCGTAGACCCTATATTAGCATGCTGTTTGTTCTATTCGCTTCCTATGATCCCCGGGAACAAGCCAATAACAGAGAAGATGTGTTTTAATAGCGAAATATTTTTCCCGCAATTTTTTAACATGAAGAACTCGGGAAATTCTAAATTGTCAAAGAAGAAAAATTGCACTTTACTGAAAACTATACTATTTTGAAACATCTGCAGAAAAGATATGCATGTGGCGGGAGCTGTATACCTTAGTAAAAATAGGAGGTCAGAGTTTTAATTTTCTAAGTAGAAGAGATAAATTCACTCTAGGAATATTTTTTTGAAGAAAATGTGTAATTAATAAAGCACTTTTACCGATAAGATTTAAAAAGCGCACTCGTGATTCCATCACGATTCTTTGTCGATTCCGTCACGGACTAGATTTAATCCCTGGGATGATCCAGTCGCGTTTTTCTCACGATGAAAAAAATCTTATCATCCTTGGGTACTGTATGTTAGTAAGAGATGTCATATAAGAATAGTCAGATTGAAACAGAGCAGCAAAAAAATAGACCAGCAACACTAGTCAAGAGTCGTGTCCGTTTCAGGTCATTCCGTCACGAACATTTCGAAGCATGATTTACTGAAAATGCTGGATCATCTGTAGATTTTTCATGGATACGTAAACAGATGTCATATAGAATAGCAAACTAAACTTGAAACTACATGGGTATGACCACGGAACTTCCGAGTACATGACTTTGAATAAAGAAAAAGTCTTCCCAACGGTGATTCCGTCACGGTGGAATTCATGATCTGTGAATCCGATCAACAACCTAGCCGGACAATCTGTCAAAAATTATCCGTCGTCTGGGTAAGGTTGAAGGGTAATCGGAAGCTCGGACTGTGATACAGGCAAAAACTGTTGTTGTTGTAGTCTAGAAAAATAACTGGCATGCACTCTATGGAGAAGGGCCTCGTGAGGCACAAAGTGCAATTTTTTGTTGTTGTTTATCTGCAAATCCGCTCAACTCGATGGGTATCTTTCACTTGTTCTCACAGTTGCCTGGCCTGTGTGATATTGGGTGGTCGAAGTCTACGTATAGTTTTTTTCAATAAATTATGGAAATTAATATAAACATATATTTTTTTAAATAGATTTTTTTATAAGTGTATTTCTCTTTCATCTTTGGCTCAATTAAAGTCATTCTCTAAAATGTGAAGCCGAGTTAATACAGTTTTTAATTATCTACCAAACCCTGTCCTCTATGACATAGAATAAAAGAGAAGTTGGGAATAGAACCGCTCAACACAGTCATTTCTAAACATCAAGTTGTACATAAGTATTTTTACTTACTCTGTACAAGCGGAGGGCATTTTTGTGGCTTTTGAAAATTTGAGATTTTTGCGAGTCTGTCCATATTTAACTAAGCGACGTCCAAGCGAGCTAATGTACGCGCGTTATATTCATATCAAGTATGATGCGGCTTGTGTTCAATGAGGCTTGGAATGTTTATACAATTAATTTTCTTCTCACTGTTACACAATAAATATTTGCTGCGTGGAATCCAGTCATTTGTTCCATTGGGGCAATATTCTCATCAGCCATCACCATTCAATGTGAATGTGATACATGTACAAGTCCATGGTCATTGATACAGTAAGGTGAAGGCGAAGGTGACCTGTAACACCAGTATACAAAATTATACCATTGAATCCTCATCATATGATGTTGAGACAGATCAGAACGAAGTGTCGGTAAAATCAGGTGTGTTTTGAAGAGCATTCTCTCATCAATGATGATGCTATACTGTACACATACAAAATATGAAGTGTTGCTGTGTTGGGCCTATAGCACAAAATCACAAGCAAGTTGGTACAACTAGGCACACAGGGTCTCATTTCTGTCGCTAACGTGTTGATTTGGGCGAGGGGATGCTCTCATGGCGAGGTGTGGGTGGGATGGGGCCTAATGTCTCAAGCACTTTTCCAGGTTTTCCATCAATATACTCTATTCCATACCCCAATATTTCAAGCATGTCAAATCAAACAAAAATTATTTGCTGGGAATGTGACTTTCACATCCCTGTCTGGACATGCTAGTGAGGAACCCTCAATCCCAGATTAATTACCATTGATGAAGCTAACGTCCAACAAATGCAAAATTGAGCTTGGCATCCGGCCGTATGTTATTCAGTGATGTATTACGCTACGGACCCTGTTGCCTCGACGGAGGTCTTTGCGCTCATCCAGCGCTTGTTAACACTGTTTCCCGTCATGCGATCTTTTTATCATCGAATAATTGTGTGGGTCGTCGATCCACTTTTTTATGTAAAAAGCTTCAAGAGTTTCTATCTCCATAGTTTTCGCGAGGTCATTAACTCCCCTGACAACATCTCTCATCGGAAAGATGAAATGTGTGTTACTGCAATAGAAAATATATGTACACAATTTGTGAAAGTTCTACATCGATCGCTTTATGATTACGTATAGTTATGACATGAAATTGGAATTCGTAGCATGTACTATTTCCTGAAAAAAATGACCTAAATGGAGTCAGTTTATTTTTTCTATTTCAACCGCACCATGTATAGGCCAAACTGCCGCCTTATCGTACCATCTCTTTTTTTCAATTTCAAATCGCCTTTATTTGTGTACCGGTAAATGTATCTTTTTGTCGAAAGCATCAGCGTGTTGATAGCACATTGTTCTTTTCCCCCAACGTAATCATGTTAGGGAGACCCTTATCAATAAATATATACGAAAATCAATAAAGACAAAATCATATTACCATGTTTGAGCGATCTCGCTCTATAAAATGGAGGAAAAAAGAGTCGTTTTTACTCAATAACTTTGATTCCTTCGCCATCAATGCTCCAAAACTTCAGGCGCATTAATCTATCTATTGTTCCTTGTCCTTTAATTAATTTGCCATTTTAAGAACCAGTCAATGTTGTTTCAGTAGCGTGACCGATATTTGGCCTATTAAATTAGATAAATAACAAGTGACTTTTTAGCAAACGACCTCTTTTACCTCCATTTTAGCGGGATCGCCCTAACATGGTAATACGATTTTGTCCTGGGCTTGATTTCCCTTGTAGACTCATTGGTTTCAGCGTATAAATCCCCCAGAGTAAGCCTATCCCAACACTGTAAGCGCTGATAGAGATCGTTGTCAACTTCAGCACAGAAAAACATGCATATCACAAACTCATGGTAGAGATCGTTGTAAAATGAATAGTGATTTTGATTGAAATTCTTCTCCCAATCAAACTTTGAGGCTTAATTATTTTAGTTACTTGAACAATAAGCCATAATCAAAGGGACAAACACAGCTGGTGTACAGTCAGATATGCCCTAAAATAGACCATTCTTTGATGATGGAGTCGATTCTCCTAATCGACATGGCAATCCTGTGTCCCAAATTAAAAAATAACGAAAATACATCAGGCTTTAGCTTGCACGTGCTATAAATCTAGATACTCATATGGGTACGCTGTGCTATGTGGTTTACAGACCTTTTCGGTGCTTGGCTGATTATTTTGCCTTGATCGGGCATGCTCCTCTCCAAAATCTAACAATTTCTCGCTTCACGCACCGGTAGAGATAATTTCATTACGGATAGAGAGCGTTTGCACTGGTAGAGATCTGTTTGGATACCTACCGTAGTAGTATACAAGGTGTAAATCATCGGAGTAGCTCCTCACTGCGCATGCGCAGAACCTGTTTTGACGTCACAATTGGGGGAGGTTGGGGAGGTGCGCATGCGTGAGTTTGATGTGAGTGGGTGGGTTCAAAATGGCGGCACTTTTTATTTTCCCCCGACCACTGAAAGTCCGCCATTTTGAACCCACCCACTCACCCCGTGCACTGATTGACCTGGTATGTGAGTGGGTGGGTTCAAAATGGCGGCTAAAACCAAGCCGCCATTTTGTCCGTGCACTGA
This sequence comes from Hanleya hanleyi, assembly GCA_036873755.1. NCBI lineage: Eukaryota > Metazoa > Mollusca > Polyplacophora > Lepidopleurida > Hanleyidae > Hanleya > Hanleya hanleyi. The sequence continues at coordinate 5,420 of JAVTVY010047538.1, read as the reverse complement.
CTGACAAAAAAAAAAGTTCCGGCAAAAAAAAAAAAAAAAATGTATTCATGCGCGGTGATGCGGTTTGGCCGTGGTTTTGGCGGTGATTCGGTCTCGGGAAAAAGCTTCCGCGGAGAAAAAGTAGTCCCTAGATAAAATGGTCCGATTGGGTCGAGTGAGGTATCAAAGTGAAGCTTATGTGAAGGGGCATCTAATGGGCTGGGTGTGGGGTTGAACTATCGGCCTTCTGCGCATGCGCGGTGGCCGAAGGGTATGAAAATAGCCGTGTTGGAGCTAGGGAAGCCCCTAAGGGTCCGATGGGGTCGAGTGAGGTATCAAAGTGAAGCTTAGGTGAAGGGGCATCTAATGGGCTGGGTGTGGGGTTGACATATCGGCCTTCTGCGCATGCGCGGTGGCCGAAGGGTATGAAAATAGCCTTTTTGAAGCTAGGGGAGCCCCTAGTGGACCGATGGAGTCGTAGGAGGTATCAAAGTGAAGCATTCGTGAAGGGGCATCTGATGGACTGGGCGTGGGGTTGAAATATCGGCATTCTGCGCATGCGCGGTGACCCAAGGGTATGGAAATAGACGTTTTGGAGCTAGGGGAGCCCCTAATGGTCCAATGGGGTCGAGTGAGGTATCAAAGTGAAGCATTCGTGAAGGGGCATCTGATGGACTGGGTGTGGGGTTGACATATCGGCCTTCTGCGCATGCGCGGTGGCCCAAGGGCATGAAAATAGCCTTTTTGGAGCTAGGGGAGCCCCTAATGGTCCAATGGGATCGAGTGAGGTATCAAAGTGAAGCATTCATGAAGGGGCATCTGATGGACTGGGTGTGGGGTTGAATTAGGGTCATTCTGCGCATGCGCGGTGGCCCAAGGGTATGAAAATAGACGTTTTGGCATCTAGGGGAGCCCCTAATGGTCGAATGGGGTCGAGTGAGGTATCAACGTGAAGCCTAGGTGAAGGGGTATTTGATGGCTGGGTGGGTGCATGTAAAATTTTTCCTGAAAAAAAAAATACGGAACACGGACTTTATCGAAAAACCTGGGAAAATGCCTATATGGGGTATGAGGGGTATATAGGTCGCCGGGCTTAACGGGGCTTGTCTATCAACAGAGTTATCTTTCCCTAGTTCCAGGGTGGGTGTATGTAAAAATTTTCCTGAAAAAATACGGAATACGGACTTTATCCTAAATTACGGGAAAATGCCTATATGGGGTATGGGAGGTATAGGACCATCCTGGGAAACGTACTTCTATACATTTGCGGTAGGGTTGTGAGGTCTCGTTTTACTCGTCTCGTCATTTAGAACATGATAGGAAGTGTCCCCGTGCGAATCGGTGAAATTTTTGAAAAAGTACGATACCCCATATAGTCCCATACTGAGGGTATAGGACCGATGTTTGTCCCCCTGGGAAACGTACTTCTATACATTTGCGGTAGGGTTGTGGGGTCTCGTTTTACTCGTCTCGTCATTTAGAACATGATAGGAAGTGTCCCCGTGCGAATCGGTGAAATTTTTGAAAAAAGTCACCGAACCCCATATAGTCCCATACTGAGGGTATAGGATCAATGTTTGTCCCCCTGGGAAACGTACTTCTATACATTTGCGGTAGGGTTGTGGGGTCTCGTTTTACTCGTCTCGTCATTTAGAACATGATAGGAAGTGTCCCCGTACGAATCGGTGAAATTTTGAAAAAGTACGATATAGCCTCATATAGTCCCATACTGAGGGTATAGGATCGATGTTTGTCCCCCTGGGAAACGTACTTCTATACATTTGCGGTAGGGTTGTGGGGTCTCGATTTACTCGTCTCGTCATTTAGAACATGATAGGAAGTGTCCCCGTGCGAATCGGTGAAATTTTTGAAAAAAGTCACCGAGCCCCATATAGACCCATACTGGGGTATAGGTTCAATGTTTATCCTACTGGGAAACCCACTTCTATACATTTGCGGTAGGGTTGTGGGGTCTCGTTTTACTCGTCTCGTCATTTAGAACACGATAGGAAGTGTTGCGGAGCGAATCGGTGAAATTTTTGAAAAAAGTCACCGAGGCCTGGGTAGGCCCATAGGCCTATACTGCATGGCTATGGGTGTATAGGCCCATACGGGGTGGACATGTTGGAGTCTAGGTGGGCCAATGGGGTCGAGTGAGGTCTTATTTTGAAGCTCTCGTGGAGGAGCACTTGACTACACTAATGGTTCGTCCGTGTTCAATAGTCTGCGCATGCGCAGTCTGGCCGTAGTATAGAAAACAGGCATTTTTGGTGCTATGTAGGGGTGTGTTTGGGTTGGAGATGAGCTAATCACGGTTCGAATGGGTCGTGTGAGGTGTCAAAGTGAAGCTTGTGTGGGGTAGAGTCAGAATGGTGTGTTTTTGAATGCATGTCGCGTTAATCTGCGCATGCGCAGTTGGTTGTAGTAAGTAAAGTGGCCATTTTGGGGCAGCGAAGGGAGTTATTTGGGGTCGAGATGGGCTAATCACGGTTCGAATGCGTCCTGAAAGGTGTCATCTTGTAGTTCTCGGGGTGTACACTCCGATTTAAGGGATGTTCGCGTCATCTGTGACGTCATCGGTACGAGTAGTAGCGAAAGTGGACATTTTCGGGCAGTACATGAAGGTATTTGGGGTCGAGATGGGCTATTCACGGTTCGAATGCGTCATGGAAGGTGTCATCTTGTAGTTCTCAGGGTGTACATTCCGATTTGAGGGATGTCCGCGTCATCTGTGACGTCATTGATGACGTCATCGGTACGAGTAGTAGCGAAAGTGGACATTTTGTTGGTGCGTGAGGGTGAGTTTGGTGTAGAGATGCACCATCCTTAGTCCGAATGCGTCGTGTGAGGTGTCATTTTGTAGCTCTCGGGGTGTACATTCCGAATTGAGGCATGTCCGAAGCATCTGTGACGTCATCGATGACGTCATCGGTAGGAGTATTAGCGAAAGTGAGCCTTTTGGGGCAGTGCAGGAAGGTATTTGGTGTAGAGATGGACCATCCGCGTTGCGAATGCGTCGTGTGGGGTATCATGTTGTAGCTCTCAGAGTATAGACCCTGATTTCAGGGATATTTATAGCATCTGTGACGTCATTGGTGACGTCATTAGTACGAGTTGTAGCGAAAGTGGGCCTTTTTTAGCAGTGAAGGATGTTATTTGGTGTAGAGATGGACCATCCGCGGTCCAAATGGACCGTGTGAGGTGTCATCTTGTAGCAACGCCCACCAACACCATTCTTAATGCTTCAACGCCTGGTGAAATAGCTCAGAAGCTCTGATATTCCATGGAATTGTCACTAATTCTTCGAAATGCGGTGATGCCGCCCGTCGTTACACCTTAACACTCTAACATAACGCCATGATATAGACTAGAGAGAGAACAACAACAACAACATGGATGACACATGAGAGAACAACAACAACAAGAAGTTTTTTTCATATATTTTATTTTCCCCAATGTTACATCACACCCACGCTGGGGGAGCCGCGTTGGGTATATTTACAATTCAAGAAGATTTTTATCCAATCAGAGGCCACCATTTGCATGTTTCATATTCGTTCCTGTCCGTTAGATGTATTCTTGTCCAATCAAAAGTCTCCATTTCAGAAAGTGCCATCTGAACCGTTTATTCTAATCATCGTCGGGCAGGCCAGGATACCGTTGAGGCAACATATCCTCAGATAGTTGTTTGCGCATTCTGAGTATCTATCAGTGCATGGGTGAATACTTTCATCCGATGGAGGTGGTGGTCAGTTTAACCACGAAGAACGCAACATTGGTCATTATCTCCACTATCCACTTGTTGTTACAATTCAAGAAGACTTGTCCAATCAGAGGCCACCATTTGCATCTGTCATATTCGTTCCTGTCCGTTAGATGTATTCTTGTCCAATCAGAAGTCTTCATTTCAGAAAGTTCCATCTTCGGCCATGTTCGCTCTGAACCGTTTATTCTAATCACCGTTGGTCAAGCCAGGATACCGTTGAGGCAACATATCCTCCGATAGTTGTTTGCGCATTCTGAGAATCTATCAGTGCCTGGGTGAATACATTCATCCGATGGGTTGGTCGGTCAGCTTGGTCACGAAGAACGTAACATTGGTTACCCTCTCCACTTTCCACTTGGTGTTGGGGCGTTGTTGTTGGGCCCATTCCAAGGGATCCACGTTAGCCAGGTTCTCCAGCATCGTCTCTAGCGACGCCCGGTTAATGATGGTAAACGGTTGGTCAAATACCCGGATGTTACTGCTCGGGTAAAAGTATCGGACTTGATCTGTCTCCTTATGCTGCAGCACATAACCAAACGCCAGATTTAATTTGAAGGACGTTGCTTGGTCATTGAAGATGGCTTCCACGTAGCTGCCTAGAAGGGCGAGGTCGGTCAGTCGAAAATTGTAGATATCTTGAATAGGGCGATGACGGTAGAAACAGTGCCGTATCATGGTCCAATGGCGCCGATAGATGTCACTCACTGGATGGGCGCCCTGTAAGAGATCGCTAGGAACATTTATGGGCTCGTCCAGAAAATGTTCGATGTTATCAGGCGTATGACTCGAAACCGTAACGGCGGGGTCCGGCTGGATATCCAGGCCCTCCTGGACCGTGGGTATAGGCAGGCTCTTCGTCATCGTATCACCAGTGGCGTTCGTCTCTCCGGGTTCATCTTCACTGGGTCTGACCTTCCGCGGCTCCTCTTTAGTGGAAAGTTGCCGCCCAAACCGTAGAGACGGGGCATGCTTCAAACGTTGGTGCTGTCTAAACCGACTGGGTCGTTTGAAGAGTCGACCACAATCATTACATAGTACCGTCGCACCCGCGTGAAGTACCCTCTCATGACGCAGTAAATGATCCTCCCGATTGAATGACCGTGCGCAGGTTGTACAAGTATACCGAGCATCGTTGTGGATGGAGGCCTCGTGGCGTCGTAAATTATTTAGACGAGTAAACAGCTTCTGGCAAGTTGTGCAAGTGAACATCTTGGTGGTTGACAGAGTGTCTGATGAAACGTCCAGGCCGCTTCCTTTTTATAGCACGCTAGCTGGTGATCTATTTTTAGCACACTCAGTTCAACTATCCCCAAGTCGAGGGCCGAGCCGTGACATCTTCGGTAACATCCGTGTATCTTCGGACACCTCCGTACCGTCAACGATCAACATGTAGACATATAGAGTATGTACGGCATGTTATGGTATTCATCAGTGCATGAGTGACGCATTCAGCCGATGGGAGTGGTCGGTCAGCTTGGTAACGAAAAACGTAACATTGGTCACACTCTCCACTGTCCACTTGATGTTGGGGCGTTGTTGTTGGGCCCATTCCAAAGGATCCACGGTGTCCAGTTTCTCCAGCATCGTCTCTAGCGACACTCGGTTAATGATGGTAAACGGTTGGTCAAATACCCGGATGTTACTGCTCGGGTAAAAATATCGGACTTGGACTGTC
>JAVTVY010047537.1:0-23369 GCA_036873755.1 Hanleya hanleyi | reverse complement strand
ACCAGCTGTCAGGAGGTCAGCAGACAAAGTTTCCTGGTGACACCTATACCGAAACTGACAATTGAAATCGGTGTGTGAGAATGAACCCCCGAGCGAAAAAAGCTTTGATCTCAGCATGGGTGATGTCAGTTGCCATAAAAACATTTAAGCTGCAATGGCTATAGACATGTGGATCAGCCATCCACATCCAGATGTAAACCAACTCTGTGAAAGGGGTTATGCCCACTGTATGCATGTACTGGTGCGAACAGGCCCAGGCAAAGCTCTGTTGACATTTTATTTGACAGGGTTCACACAGATGAGAATACAAAAGCACCCAGTTGACTTGCATTTTGAAGAATGAAAAGTTTCTTGGAAAAATAAAAAATAAATAGAAATATAACATGACCTTTTCCCACAAAATATATTGGATTTCAAGTAAGACTCCGGTTGCAAGACATGTTACAGCAATATAGCAACACTAACTGACCTTGTGTCTTGTCCATGGAAAACTTTGAAAGTACAAATGTACATTTAGACCACACTAAGGGAATGTGGTCCTAAAATAGAGAATGTAGAGTGAAACTGTGGAGGGTTCATACTCCGACTAATCATGGACTACCCTAAATATACCATTCTTTTACGAGACCTGCCAAATCTAATTAGCCGGCTCTAACTAGAACAGTGTTCTTACAACTGTTCTGAGATTGTTCAGAAAAGAAAAATCTGCTGTATGAATGATAATTTACGATCATATGTGTGTATGCATCTCGCGAAATACTTTCTGCGAAGTGATATGTTCATGAGTTATATCTTAGCTAATCTGCATATAGGGCTGATTGCTCTCCCTGCTGGACGGCTGTGTTTGATCCCTATACTTCATTATGGTGAAATATTAGGGTACTCTCGAAGAAATATGCCATTGACGTCATAAGCTAGAGTTTATCACTATTTTACGGCCCCCTAACCTGCCAACTGTCCTGTGCCTTGTCTGTAGACCATATTTTACCGACTCCACATTCTCAACTTGGAGAAAAAAAGAAATTAATTCACATGCTTGTATGCCTGCATCAAATCAGGGCTTTACGTTTGTGAGATGATGAAGTTATCTCAACAGGCTATTGCATCATAGTAAACAGAAACCTTGTGGACTTGTACAAGACTGAAGTCATTACATTGGTTCCAGTATACATGTGTACATATTGTTAGCTCTTAAAATCTGTACATGTATATTCATAATTAGCCATAAATTGAAGTCTTCATAATTAATCCCTTAACCAGTGATCTGTCATATCACAAAATATTTGAAAGAAAAATGGGAAATATTTTAGTTTTTCTTCAGTTAATTTATCACAAAGTGTTGTTGAGAAAATATTTTTTTTTTTTTTTTTAGATAAGGAAAAGTCTTGGTTTTCATTACCTGTATTTGCTGTATCATCATTTTTTTCGGTTGATTTTTACCCTGTTGCTTCAAGAATCATTTATTGTAGAAACTGGGATGTAGTATAAGAGGGATTGGTAACTCCGTTGTAATAAGCTGCAGATGGTCACTTATATGCTCAGATAGGTTTTTGCACTTAGGCTTAAAAAGATGTTTTTCGTGTTGTAGCAATTTGTGATATTGCCAACATGTTGAGGAAAATAATGAAGCAAAATTTGGATATTGGATATTCCGCTATTTTATTATTATTTATTTATTATTTTTTTGGCGGAAGTAAGGGGTGTCTAGATACTGGGACAAAATCTGCAATTTACATAGATATCTTGGTCATCACTGTGTGTCTAAAACTTTCATTTAATCTTAATGATATTTATCTCACCGACTCTTTTGGGGAACTCCTTCGGTGCAATGACGCCAAAAGGCGGCAAAATAGTTCCCTGTCTCAGCCCCGTTGACGACTTTTGGCATAACTTCTTAGAGCCTCCCCAACCCCAATGATGCCAAAAGGCAACATTGCTGCTTCTCGTCAAATAAAACCCCACTCCGTCTTCAATGTAGCATTTTACGCGAACACCTCGAGTGAAACTTGCCCAAATGTATATATTTTTGAAAAGCCTAAACCTTCAACATTCGGATTTTCGAAGAATGTTTTCATTTTGACAAACAAATAAAACCAGATCGAGAGTGAAACGAACAAATAATGGGGAAAATGTGGAACTACAAAATTTTTACAATTTTACCGTGTCAGTAAATGCTGCTGCAGAATGTGAATTCACTCAGTAGTCCCGTTCAAATCTCTCTATTACAAAGTATAACGTGTCCAGGAGACCATCTAATCGTTCCTGTAGATGAAATCCATCAGATCCACTTCGTAAACTTTATTTCCACATTTTTCCAACATCTGTGTCGGTAAATATTGGCCATTTTCATCTCGCGCCATGCTTGAAACGAACTGTAATGGTCGAATTGATCAATCGCGTGCCTTAATTGTTTTAGTCACATGGTAATGATCCAGCCAACCGAAGCACTGACGTGTCGGCGTGGTTCATTGGCGCATATGACCAGATTCTTCGGATGAATGATATTTATATCCAATCATAGCTTTCGTGATATAAGCCATCCATTGTAACTATGACGAGATTGGGAAAGCCCAGGGAATCACCTTTCCAACGTGACCTTGATCACAAAAAACAACTGCTGGAAATGGGAGATACACGCCTTGAAATACGACAGAAAAAAACCCTCAAACTTTTCGCAATTTATCGAAGTCTCTCATCTCAAGCTGCGTTTATTCTGACAAATGTCCACGAATAAATGAGTTTTCATCGGTTATGCTCACAATCTTCGGAAATTACGTAGGTTTGCGCATTTTTGTTTTTTAATTCTACGTTGTTGATCATCGAAATATCAATTGCCATCGGCAGTATCATTTTGCAAATTACGAACATGTGGGTGAGTTTACTGATTTTTATTTGGAATAAAACTGCATTTCTTGAGGAAAATAATACGCATACATAGTTATTGTTGAAATATATTATTTAAAAAGGACATAAATCAATAAGTTTCAGAATGCCTGGGATCTGAAATGCAGACAAAAACACATGAACGCCTTCTGTTTTGAAGATAATTATTCAACTTCCCTGATTGCCCTGAGCTGGAAGCAGTAGGGTCCAGGCCAAGAAAAATATCTAGGACTGACAGCTAGGATAAGCTGCAGTACTGAATGAGAAATGTGTCCAGTACTTTTGACATGAATTTGAGTTACTGGTGATGGAAGTTGTCAGCATTGAACAATAGCGAATACAGTACTGTATTGTATTGGACATGCACAGGGGCAACCTATTGCACATGTGTCCCATGTACGCCACATTGTGTCCCATGTACGCCACATGTGTCCCATGTACGCCACATTGTGTCCCATGTACGCCACATGTGTCCCATGTACGCCACATTATGTCCCATGTACGCCACATTGTGTCCCATGTACGCCACATGTGTCCCATGTACGCCACATTGTGTCCCATGTACGCCACATGTGTCCCATGTACGCCACATTGTGTCCCATGTATGCCATGTACATGTAGAACCAGTATTCTCTGACCTGGGATTACGATGATAGTGGACTTAAATTTAGCTGGACCAAAGGATATGGTATGATAATGCAGCATTTTGGCCTATACGTGATGCGGGTGAAATCGAAAAAATAGAATGTCCTAAAAATAATTGTTTTATTGTAACGACAAGAGAAAATACATGTACACAATATGTGAAAGTTCTAGGTCGATTTCACATATTGTGTACATATATTTTCTCTTGCCATTACATTAAAACACAATTATTTTTAGGACATTTTATTTTTTTTCAATTTCAGTGGCACCATGTATAGGGCGGCCAAAATCCTGCCTTATCGTACCATCTCCTTTGATCAGCAGACCTCAAAATTTCAGCTCTGGATTTGTTTCAATACTTTTTGCAACAACTTGAATTTTATTGAAGAAGGAGGCTGCATAAGACAGTAACAGAAATGGTTGAAGTCTTGGATGTTCTTATCACTATTTTGTTAATGTATTTGCACGAACTACTTATTCCGTAAATCATTGTATAGCTGAAATATTGTCTGTGATGTTAAGTTGAATTCTTATTTCTCTAAAAAGTCTTGTCTAATTTGAATAATTGTGTAATGAGAATTATATTCATCTGTTTTAAATAAATCTATGAATATTAATTTCTCTAACTGTTTTATATTCAACTATAAATAAGAAACAATAAATTAGGTATTTTTCGGTTGTCAACAAGTGTGAGTGTGAAAGTACACACAGAGAATTTCTGCTATCTGTCCCAACTACTGTTGGGATATTCTGCAATATATTGGAGCCAATTTTTCTCCTAGCATTGAAATTTCTGACAGTATCTATATGTAATTTGTGCATTTTATTCTGGAATTTCAAAGAAATTTTTCCAGAATCAGAGGAAATCTGCAATGCCTCGCATATTATTTCAAACCACAATGACATTGGGCTTGCAATGTTGTAAAATTGTGACTGTCATAATTTAAGATGCACTGAAAATTGTCAGGGCGAAATTCGTTTTGGTGAATAAGTATTTCCTGGTAATATGAGACAGACAGTAATTATGATCAGGTTATTGATACATGCATGATAAGACACTCTTTGGGTGCATTGGTATCAGAATTGTTACCAAAATGTACTATACATGTAGCCTGGTTTGACATCATGAACTAAGATAAAATGTAGATGTGGAGATCAGGCATCTCTCCAATTCCATGATAGTTTGTCCTGCGGGAGTTACCTCCCCTGATTGTGGTCAGCAGCTGACTCAATGGTTTGTGTGATCAAGGATAGCACATGGATGTGTGTCCACAGGCTGATCATACAACTTAAGGTCATTGTGCAGACATCAGGATTACATGTATCTAGGCCTAGCTTTGTTGAAGTGGTCAGGAAACAGAATCATCTGCAACATACACAGTCTTGCCAAACATCTTATATGTAGGACTGGATATAGCATAGTTGTAAAATTTATAGCAGTTTGGGCTGCCTATAACATAGGTATAATGTGGTAGGTACAGATGGATGTATCTGGCCCAGTCCCAAGTTGATCAGATTACCAAGGGATTCGTTGAAGGGGTAGAGATCTTAACTATGTCCACACCATCTACTCCAGGATCAGGAAAACTCGTCCTGAAACAGTTCAAGGAGCGGTATTTCAAGTAAGTTGTAAACAAATACATGTACACTCGGATAATTTCATTATTCCAAATTGTATTAATCCTTAATGCATGATCAGATAGTTGGATATTCAGTACTTATTCCTCAGTTTTAGAATGGAATCGTGGAAGATGGGGGGAGGGGGCAGGGGGGGGGGGAGGGTGCAGTTCAGGCAGTAGATCAAGGTGATGTACCTATGAAGCTATAACATGGGAACTTGTGGAACAGACTGGATGTTCTAACAATAGTATCCAGACACCTCACATTAGAATAAAAGTATTACAAACTATTGATATCTGCCACAAGAGAACCATTCATACCTATTCACAACTACATGTACTCCAAAGTGAAGTATGTCACACAAAGAGTGTGCCTAGCTGTCATATTATAACCAGGTTGGCCCACTGGTTATCACATTAATAAGTAAGTCGTAGTCCATGTTAAATATAACACAACCTAGCTTTATTTACCCTAATCTAATTATCTCACCTTGACGTAATATTAATTCTAATATACACAATTATACAGCACTTCCAGTTATTACAGAAACTATATGTTAGTACATATAGTAATCTACATTTACAAGTGTTACCTATATAACTTAAATTTACTAACTGCCTTGGCGCTGCAAAGTCGCATGCCAAGATGAATTCCAAAAGTGAACTGACTTGGTTTCCTACTGCATACATATTTATATACATTATAGTTTTAGTGAAATCCACAGGTAGACATTCTTAACAATCATAACACACTTTCAACAATTGTTCAAGTAATCCTAACGTCCTGTCATGTCTGCCAGCTATCCTGTTCATTCAGTATGACATCTCAATTAACAGTAGGGACTCTTACCTAATAACAACAAGGATTATCTGAGACTAAAATGACAGTCTGACTATAATTGACACCTGGCTCCTGTCTTTGCACCAGCTGGTCAGAAATGGTCTAACAACACTAATTAAATGTCAACTGTTATCAAAACATCCTATTATAATCAATGCTCAAACCCCTAAATCCTAATTCCAACATGTGTTACATAACCTCTATCAAGCGCATACCTCTACCAGTAACTAATATCCACAGCCTTAATATATGGCAATTTTAACTGTATACATTTTATGCCAACTCACAATAAACAAATATTAAATAGCAATGAAATACAATTGAGGTACATGTTCATTTTACAAATTTACATGTACATGTCTTATGGCTCTGTTATAGTTCCCTCCGTCCCCGAATAAGTTTCGTCCCGAAACTGTAATAAATTGTCTGTGGTAGTCATTTTAATCGATGTTTGGTGGAGTTTTTAGAAGTTCTTATGTGATGTTGATTGAAGTTGAAGGTTCCTGTGTAATGTTGAACTGTGGCTGAGGTCGCTGATACTTGTCTGGAATATGGGGAGCTTTTGCCCTTGACTGTCTTGGGTCACTTCTGTCTGTGGACACCATACAGCTGAAATACTCAGATGTGAAATGCAGAGAGTTAGCAATGTTTAAATTTGTATACATAGAGTAACATATTCATTATCATTCAACAGTAATTATTTAGTCAATCTTCATTTTTTTTTTTTTTATAATTTTGTTACATGTGTCATTTACATACATGGGTTATATTGAGGACTATGTACATATATATTCTTGTTTAGATACAATATTCCAAATGCAAAATAAGGACACTGATCACTATGTATGAGAGATAGGCACCAGTGATCTATTGTAAAAACATAATTGAATGGAATTGAGAAAGAAATCATGTTGGATAATTTAATTCCTGAAAATCAAAAATGAAAAATGCAATGTTGTGTTTCACTTGAAACCCTGGCTGAAAAAGTTTGATGGGAAGACTTGCTGCAGACAAGTCTGACCCTAGCACTTGATTTTCAACCGGTGCCTCAGTGAAAGAGCACAACAGAGAAACTATACTTTATTTTGTCAAGATGAATGACTCACATAATTTTTAAGTGTTATTAAACAATTATTTTCGAGGAAAGAATAAACATACATGTAGGTAGTATTCATGTATGCATATACATACATACATGAGAGTATAAAGCGCAAACCTTACATCCGCAAGATCCTTAGATTTTTCACAACATAAAATAAGTTAGTCATGTTAGTGGGAATTATAACAAACTACATCAATACATCAACATATAATGCAACAACTTGTAAGCAGTAACTAATTATATACATATTCCTTTGGTACTCGAATATGGTTTGTCAAGCCACATTTAAGAGTATCACAGAATCTGTCAGGGGTGACAAGTCTCTGACCAGTCCTGTTGTTGTCTCAGCAAAGTCATGATCTTTCGGTACATCTTTTGCCGATATAAAAACTATGCATATATGCTCTTATCAAATCGAATGTGTGTATTGTGTCCCTCTAAATCATCAAGAAAATCATACACCATATTCAGATCAATATTTTCGACAGGATTCCATTGATATGGCATATCTCTAGATTTGAATAATTGTGTTCCCATCTGAAACTGGAATTTGAAAATCTTGAGGGAGTGTGGCACTGAAGTTCGTCGTTGAACTAATTTGCGATCGAAGGGATTTTCCTCATACCATTCTTTTTCTGTCTGATAAGTCACCTGTCGTACATGTACAATTAAGTGATGGATTTTGTTTTGGGGTATCCGATTAAGTGGGAACCAGGCTGCGCCACACACCTGTTCCTTCGTTTTGTATAACACTTTCACATAATACATGCCATCAATGAACTTGATTTTCCGAATATTTTCTATTTTTACACTTTTAATATCTATCATGGGTTGCTGTTTGGACATGAACTCACTTCGATCCGAGTTAACAAAAGCCACTGTTTGTTCAGATTTCTTCATGAAAAACTTATTTTGGCCTAAAGGTTTGCGCCTTTTCTTGCCAGACAATGTTTTGTCGGCATGATATTGTCGACGCAGCTCATCTGGGAGACTCGTATCATGCTCCCAGGTGGAGCCTCTAGTCTTGTCTCCCCATTTAATCCTGTAGCACATTCGTCCATTGTAACGTTTTGATGCTAGAATTTTGTCAATTTCAGTCACCAGGAATTTGTTTGGTGTTGTTACCAAGTTGGGATCTTGATTTGTACTTGAGCTTGGCATTGTTCCGGTACCTTTAGGATGTTGAATGGTTTTAGGTGTTACTCTCGTTTTTGCCTGTTCATTGTTCTTAAGTGCTACTTTTGTTTTTGGGACATGATGGTCTTTTGTTTCTTTTGTTACATTGTTCCGTTTGTCATTGGTATTTGTCTCGTTTTCATCATTTTCTGACTCTATTTCTTCTGGATTGAGTTCATCATTTGTTTGTGGTAAATTTTCAGGCTCATAGTTTGGCCTGTCTGCTGGGTCATGAAACTTTTTGAGACGGTTTGCATGAATCATTGATTTCACTTCTTTATCGTCACTACACTTGCGCAATTTGTATGTGTAGTTTTGTCCAACCAATACAACATAATATGGTCCTTCCCACTTTTTTGTTAGTTTGGGAGATCGGCCCACAGTCTTTTTCGTACAATATAACCATACCTTTTGTGCTGGTTCGAATGTTGGTTCCTTTGTTCTTCTATCATAATAAGTTTTGTATTTTGTTTGGGCTTTTTTCAAATTTTCATCTGCAATTTTCCTATACTCTGCCAGATTGTCTAGAATTTTTGACAAGTATGTTCTATGATTTGACAGTGTTTCTTTTGGAATCAGAGAGGTATCAATTGGTGTTCTCATCTGTCTACCAAACAGCATTTGATAAGGAGATAAGCCAGTTGATTGAGTGGCTGGGGTCATGCGGTATGCCATCATAATACCTGGTATATGATCTGGCCAATCAGTTTGGTCTTCCTTGATGTAGGCTCTTAGGCTCTGCTCGATGATGCGATTCATTCTTTCACATGTAGCATTGGTTGCAGGATGATATGAACTGGTTTTAGCATGTTTGATGTTGAATAGTTCTGTCATGGCTGCTATGAGTTTGGACATGAATTGAGCACCGCGATCGCTGACTAATTTGTCGGGTGACCCATAACGTGTGAGAATCTCTCGGTATAAAATGGATGCAACTTCAGTGGCTTCCTGGGTTTTCATAGGAAAACATTCTGGCCATTTGCTGTAAGAATCCACTACAAGGAGTAGATATTTGGAACCATCCGGAGTTTTTGGAAGTGGGCCGAGTATGTCAATATGAAGCCGCGAGAAAGCACGTTCATATGGCAAGGGTTTAAGTGGTGCAGGCCTATCATGAACATTTGTTTTGATCTGTTGACATGTCGTGCATGTACGTACATAGGTACACACATCTGTGTACATTTTATCCCAATGATATTTGGATCTTATAGCAGCATACATTCTTTCTTGACCTTGATGGCAACCTCCTAGCACTGAATCATGATAGGCTTGGAGTATATCTTTGCGATTACCTCTAGGAACAGCTATCTGTTTGGTATAAGAATCGGCAGCCTTTTTATTTTTTGTATTAAAGAAATGATACAGAATTCCGTCCTCAATCACATAATGATATGCTTCCGCAACTAAGCGACGACTCTGTTTTGGATCATCCGGTAGATCACCATTTTCTTTGTAGGCAAAGATCGGGGCTAAGTCAGGACACTCACGTTGTGTGCCCTCCAAAAATGGATTTGAAATTACAATTTCAGTATTGACTTGTGCCACAACAATTGTATCTTTTGGACATATAGTTGCTAAATGAGCATGTTTCGGTTCCCTATATGTTAGAGTTGCCTCAATTGGCTCATTCTGATTCTCTGTATTGGATAAATATGTGGTTTCTATACTACTCACAATGGTTTCTTCTGTACTTTCAGTTGTGGTTGCTTCATATTCTCTTCTAGACAAACCATCAGCATTTCCATTTTTAGCTCCTGGCTTGTACTGAATTGTGAAATTGTATTCTTGAAGCTCGAGGGCCCACCTGCCTAGTCTACCTTTGTTAGCTTTTATGTTGTTTAACCAAGTGAGGGCAATGTGGTCAGTGAAAACACGAAAGTGACCATTCGCGATGTATGGACGAAAGGCACGAACTGATTCGACTAATCCAAGACCTTCTTTCTCTGAGATATGCCATGTCTTTTCACTACCGCGCAGGGATCGTCCTCCAAAGGCTATAGCATGTTCATTGCCTTTTTCATCTTTTTGTCCTAAAACATATCCTATTGCACTATCGGATGCATCTGTTGAAATAATGAATTCTTTTTGGAAATCTGGATATGCTAATATAGGGGCTGTGACAAGTGCTTGTTTGAGTGCTTTGAATGAATTTTCAGTGTCATCGGTCCATTTGAATTTAACATCTTTCTGAAGAAGTTGATTCATGGGGGATGCTATTGAAGCATAATTTTGTACAAATTTGCGATAGTAATTGCATAAACCTAGGAAACTTCGAACCTCTTTCTGTGATTTTGGTCTGGGAAATGATTTAACAGCATGAACTTTGGCTTCATCCACATGAATACCTTGATCACTTAGCACGTGTCCTAGATACGGAACTTGTCGCTGTGCAAATGCGCATTTTGGCGGTTGTAATTTAAGATTTGCTTCCCGTAAGCGAGAGAAAATTTGTCCAAGATGGACCATGTGTTCATCTAATGTGTTTGAATGGCAGAGTATGTCATCTATATAGCATAGGGTGTGAAGATAAGTAAGGCCGGCAAGGACCTGTGACATCATGAGACTGAAGCTCGCGGGCGAATTTCTCATTCCGAACGGAAGAACTCGGAATTGGAACCTTCCCTGATCCGTCGTAAACGCGGTCTTTGGTTTTGTGTCATCATGTAGTGGAATTTGCCAAAAACCACTTGCCAGGTCAAGAACAGAAAATATTTTAGACTTTGCTTGCGCTACAGAGTCGATAGCATCTGATAACAATGGGAGGGGAAAAGAAATTGGTTCTGTGATCGCATTCAGCTTGCGATAGTCTACTGCAAATCTATATTTTCCATTTTTCTTTTTCACAAGCACTACAGGGGATGACCATTCAGATAGTGATGGTTCAACTATGTTATTTTCTAACATTTCTTTCACTAATTCATCACATCGCTGTTTTGTCTGGGGGCTTTGTCGATAAGGTCGCGAGTAAATTGGTTTCTCTGTTTTAGTGAAAATTCTGTGATAATGAGCACTGGCTTTGCCTAATTCACTCATATCTTTGGCAAAAACATCACGGTTACGACCAAGAAATGCTAAAAATGACTCCTTTTGCTTGGGTGTAAGTATGGAATCGTCTAGTGTTATTCCTAGGTCTCGTGCTAGGTTAGCATAATAAGCATCACTTTTCGTGTCTCCTTCCATGAAATTTACATCAGCGGAGTTGTTTGACGTATTCTCTTGTTTCATTGTTGTAATAGAGTCCGGTGTAACTACGTGAAATGTGGCAATTGTTGCATGCTTCTCGATATAGACAGGAAGGCTGGATGGGTTCATTACTTTGTAAATAGCCATTTTGTTTCTAACTTTTGCGACAGTGCGCGCACCTGCAATGCTATATTTTGCTGAAAGTGACTCTATTGGCTCCAATAAGATCAAATTTCCATCACCTGCTTCAGGTACATATACAGGAAAATTTATCTCACGCTTTGGCTTAACCAGAATAATGTCTGTTGTTTTGGCACTCCCAGATTCTTTATGTCCATATGTTTTGTTGTTTGTTTCAGTCGCCATGGAAATGTTAAACTGACCATTGCAAAGCAATAGTTTGTTCCTTTTAAAATCAATGTTTGCATCATATTTCCTTAGGAAATCCTCTCCTAAAATTACATCTTTGTGTAATGTTTTAAATACATAAAATTCTCCATTGAGCTCTTCAAGATCTTCAAATTGAATTGGTAGATTCACTACGCCTAACACAGAATGAACTTCACCACAAACACCTGTAATGGCTCGTAAATTACATGTATTAGTGACTGCATTTGGGTAGGCTTTCTGCAAACACCGCTGTGAAATGCAGGAGATGCTTGCCCCTGTGTCGACTAAAGCATGTGTTTTTAACTTGCCAACCTTGATATGCACTGAGCTTTTCTCAAGGGGTGTTGTGAGAGAAATGTTAGGTCTCACTTGACAATGTATGCTATTGTAAGCTCTACCTACTTTTTGACAGTTGTGTTTGTTGCACTTCCAGCTGGCCATTTTACTGTTTAAGGTTAAATCAGTTTGAATTTCCAAGACAAGATAGATAAAACAAGCTAGTTAGTAAATCATATGGCGATTATACTTACTCTTAGTGTTTGTCACTCTTTCTTGGTACTCAGGCTCCTTAGCTGGTTCTGTCAGTCATCAAAGGCGGCTTGAATTATTTCATCTTCGTCTAATCATTCTTCTGTTGTTTTTCCTTTGGGTGTTCACCATTCGTTGAATATTCCAATGTCATCATATATATTCCGATATGAAATCTCTTAGTTTGGGGAGCTAAGAGCAGTTTTTACTGGGAAAGTCTGTCAATCTTAGAAGATTACAGGCCGGGTATCTCCATCATCTATAACCAGGTTGGCCCACTGGTTATCACATTAATAAGTAAGTCGTAGTCCATGTTAAATATAACACAACCTAGCTTTATTTACCCTAATCTAATTATCTCACCTTGACGTAATATTAATTCTAATATACACAATTATACAGCACTTCCAGTTATTACAGAAACTATATGTTAGTACATATAGCCGTCTACATTTACAAGTGTTACCTATATAACTTACATTTACTAACTGCCTTGGCGCTGCAAAGTCGCATGCCAAGATGAATTCTAAAAGTGAACTGACTTGGTTTCCTACTGCATACATATTTATATACATTATAGTTTTAGTGAAATCCACAGGTAGACATTCTTAACAATCATAACACACTTTCAACAATTGTTCAAGTAATCCTAACGTCCTGTCATGTCTGCCAGCTATCCTGTTCATTCAGTATGACATCTCAATTAACAGTAGGGACTCTTACCTAATAACAACAAGGATTATCTGAGACTAAAATGACAGTCTGACTATAATTGACACCTGGCTCCTGTCTTTGCACCAGCTGGTCAGAAATGGTCTAACAACACTAATTAAATGTCAACTGTTATCAAAACATCCTATTATAATCAATACTCAAACCCCTAAATCCTAATTCCAACATGTGTTACATAACCTCTATCAAGCGCATACCTCTACCGGTAACTAATATCCACAGCCTTAATATATGGCAATTTTAACTGTATACATTTTATGCCAACTCACAATAAACAAATATTAAATAGCAATGAAATACAATTGAGGTACATGTTCATTTTACAAATTTACATGTACATGTCTTATGGCTCTGTTATAATATTCAATGATGGAGCAGTGAAGGATGTTTCTTAGGCTAAAGATTATGCCTTTGCTGCCCCATAAATTCATACCAATTAAATTCCAGCAAAAAGGCAGCCTTACAAATGCCTTCAACATGATCCCTGAGAATATTTTCCCACTTCCACTTCAATTCCCCATCACCTTGGATGAGGCTTAAAATGCTCCATTTCTTTGATAAATTGCTGCCAATTCAACAAAAAGTCTTGTGACCCCCCGTTTTTATTCCATATTTCACAAGAATTAATAAATATAAATTCTGTATCATATTGTAAATTAAAGAACGTTTGATTTTAGGAAATCAGTCAACAAATCCTATGATACAGGATGCATGTATAAATTATGCAATATTTTAATACCCCTTGTTCTTATTTCACGGTTTGTCTTATCTTATCTAACAGATTATTACTGAATGTATAATCGCATTTTGACCTTTAAAAATGAAGATAATCTACATTATCTGTTCTTCCATGAGTTAATTTCTTAGGGAAGAACAGTTCAATTCCTATGGATGATCATGGGAACAATTCCAAAGTGCCTTCTGGCTATTATATGCTGGGACATCTTTACAGTAAAGAGTTTCAACTTCGGACAGCTTATACCACGTGTTAATTGATAATCTAGGTCAGTTCTGAAGGTATTTCTGGTCATGCACGTATACCAGTGTTCTTAAAATCTATATATATATATATATATATATATATATATGGATATGCACGAAACCAAGGTCAGAACCGGCTGTGATGTTAATTTTACAGATAAAAGTTTTCTTTTTTAACAAAGTCTTCATGATTACATGAAAGTCGGAAAGTTAAAAAAAAAAATAAAAAAAAATTCGACAAAAATATATTAATAAAATGCCTGTTATAACTAAGGAGTATATGCATGGACAATAAATCCTCCAATAATTCAATCAGAGTAGTGTAATTTCTCACCATAATACCAGGGGGTGATCAGATTTATTAGAAATGAAAAATTGACAAAATGAGTAAAAATCATGCGGATAACCCATTATTTATTCATTATTTAAATGATTTTAGAGGGTGGATAACTTTAGAATGACTGATTAAATTTGTTCAACAAATTGTGTGATGGTTGAATTTTAATGGGGTGATCCAATTATTAGAGGATTTACAATATACACATGCCTCTATCATTGTTTTCAAACTTACATGTACCTGTACATCATAAATGATTGACCCAATTTTGTACTGACATAATGGTAATCCCTGTAATAATTCAATCACAGGATCTGAAATTTCCCACCATGAATTATGGGGTGATCGAATTTATTAGAACAGGTGGTTGACGAAATGGTCCAAGTCTTGCATACATGTAACTATTTATTTCTTTGTTTTACATGTACGAGTGATTTTATAGGGTGATCAAATTTATTAGAACAGCCGATTGAATTTTGTCACGAAAATTGGGAGGGGGGGGGGGTGATTGAATTTTAGTAGGGGGATTGAATAATGTGGAGGGTTTACTGTACGTAAATGAAGTCATTTGAGATGTGAAGTTTTGGAGTTGAACCAGTACATCCATGGCGTGTAAGTCATAGTATTATTGGACAATTGTAAACATGCAAATCCTGTTAAAATACAGCTATTTCCATGACCTTTGAAATTTAACACTAAGAAGTAATTAATGCTTTGCACCTCCATGCCCCTGACATCATAGTAACAGTGTGAGATCATTGCACTGGAGGTGAAACAGATCCTGAACTTATAGGATTGATTTTATTCTAGGTGATGTGGTAGCTAGGGTCACACAGGCAGTGTCATATGTATTATCATCATGAGGGATTTCTAACAGCTGTTTAATTCACCAAACTTTATATGACCAATCAATATCTCCCAAGTGAATTTGATACAATGTGTTCATCTCTGGTGAAGTTAAGTCTCTACTGACCCATATGTATGTATTCAGCTAAGCTTTCCATTGACCATTTTACAATACAAACTTTTCTCTCCAGTAAAGTTCCAGATAACTTGATACATGTATCCTCCATAATATAGACAATTCTTGTTGAAGGATCATCATGTATATTGTAGTACAGTACATCTCCCATTCTCATACAGTGAAACCTATGTATACCAGTTAGTTTTGACGGGGTTCTGCTTTATCAAGATTCAAAATACTTCAAATTCAAGTAGTATGTGCATGGATAAAGTTGGTATTTAGAGGTTGCATTGTAGTGGCTTTTTCTAAATTTTCTGAGACATTTGTTAAATATTCTAGATTTCACTCAACCCCCTTCTCCACAGCTGTGAACACCCACCTAGATGTTCTGTATGCTTAGAGCTTCACATGCAGGTAATATAAGAACATAGAATGAAGCAAGGGGTTGAGGTGAATGAGAACACTGATTCCTATTTTACCAGATGTCAGAGTGGTGACTAAAGTAAGGTACATGTTACTACATGAATGTATTGGAGTGGGTAACATGTTAGCTTAAGCGATTGTGAGGTGTGGTGAGGTAATTCACTTCAAATGGTGCAAGTTAGTACAGTTATGACAGCTAACAAGTACACGGCTAACTAGTACACTCGCTTCTGCCATACACCCTCGCTCAAGGCCCTTCCCCTCTATTCTACCACCAGGAGTTCTGGTTTGCCAAATGTATTAATGAATCTGTCAGCCACCCAAGTCATTCCGTTAATTTTTTAATCCGTACCAATAATTTTGAAGATCACCAATTTATGTTACATACATGTATGTATGTAGTCCCATTATTCTTTTTCAGTTGTGTGGGTCATGCTTGCATGTGGACTAGATAATTCACCAAGTTGTTATCAGATGATCTGCCAAACAGCTGGGTTTTATTTTTTTTGCAATACAGAAGTTCAGGAAAATTTAATATCGGTGAAAAGAATAAATACATGTAAGAGTTAATTCTGCCTTTCAAATTTAAAGTCTTTTCTACTCCTGATTGATGAATTGCTACATGTAATAGCATATCTGAAAACTGCTTGATTGAGAAGGCAAATCTCCTTGATTCCTGAAGTTCATCATGGTACACATTAACTAAGACTACTGGTAAATGTAACTCAGACATGTGAGTAAACACTCCAATATGTACATTTACACTGACATACATGTATGTACCTATTACATCTTGCAATAAAACAAGGCCAAGCTGAAGTAGTGGAGATCAATGTTTATGTTCTCAGTAACCCAGTAGTACCCATATATATACATGTACAGGATGGTTGTACAAAGATATGGATATTTGCCAGCAATTGTCCATGTATTGGGCTTCAATAAATTCAATATAACTGACTCACAGAAAGGTGAATTAAACAGTTCAGGAGTCAATATACACAACTTATTATTTTTCTCTGTAAGGTTAAAATAATATTATGAAGCAGTAGACATTTAATGCATGGGATATTAGATAGCAACTAACACCGGTCAACAAATCTGTACTTGATCATCTGAATGTTCAGATATATGAGAGATAATAATACAATACAATAATAATCTACAGATAATAATACAGGTGAAACTTGGTCCTTGACTTATACAATGTACATGTAGTTTCAGTATTTTACAAAGATTTAATAATTCGAGTGAGAACATCCATGTATTTTACTGAAATTTGTATATAATGAGAATGTGATGTTTGTTTGACTGCATTTTCCCTGATCACCCCAACAACTTGGCAGACAGACAAACAAACCAACAGTGAAATAATAAACAGTATGTTCCTGGTTTTGTTTCCTTTAATGTGCAGCTCAAGATAATATGTAATGATATCATCTATTGTTGAGGCTAAAATTGTGGTAATGACTATTGTCAAAGTGATCTGTTAACTTATAATAAGGCATCACCTTTTCAAAAGTATAATCCATTAGGCTGGGCTGATCGGTGTCCAGGATAACAGAATCTGTGGACTTCCTCATGTCCTGACACATGTAGGCACCGTCATGATATGACTGAAACATAGTTTAAATGACGTTAAATCCTCCGTACTCAATCACTCACTGGTATCATAGATATTTTCTTGAACATCAGAGCATATATTAGTCAGAGTACCGCGATCTACTAGACTAGTACATGTTCGTTATATCTAAACATCAGTTTGCTCATTTAGTGTATGCTTTCAGGTGTTTATTATCACCTTAATTAAGGTAGAATCTACCATGTATCTATTACATTAATTGTCTTGAAATAATGATTGGGCAGAGTAAAGATTGAACAGGTTATCATGAACTCAAGTTGGTAATGGTTATCTTGTTGAAGTCAACATAACAGTGATGGGACTGGATAGACCTGATTACATTGCTGCTGGATTCCTGGAAGTAGTACCGGTGCCCTAACTTGTTCAATGGTAACCTGGTTGACGAGCCACTTATTTCAAGCATAAATTTGAATTATCAGATATAAAACCCTTTTACAATGAGCCTTAGTAACCATCAACAGATATCAACTGCACAGGTCATTAAAATTTTATTCATTCTACATTCTTTGTAGTGTAGCAAGCGAAACCTTTCATTTGGCAGATATTGAAACCTATTGCAAAGATATATGAAATCTTGAAGAAACGTCTCAATGAATTTTCTTTATACTTTTACTGGATGAACTTGCATGTACACAGACCTTTTCTGAAGCATACAGTATAATTGTGAGTTCATTGTGACCAGTTTTTGAGAGTGTCAAGTCAACCATAAATAATGGACATGGCCGAAATAATCATCTCTTCTACATATACCAATCCTTTCACATTGGAGTCCTCTCAATTTATTTCCAATCTTTGACATTTCTTTAGCCTTTTCGATATGTATGATGTTGGACCTACATACATTCAACAGTGCACCACAATTTCCATCCTATATCTCGTTAAGAAAGTTTTTTTCCAAACTTTCTGGTAGACATATATGAGTGTCCTCAGGTATGGTGGTTGTATTAATGTACATTGTGGCGCTTCTGCACAAAGGCTTTCACACTCTTGACATTTTTCACTGCGATTTTCAAACATTTGCACTCTAATAGGTGTAGACATATATGATTTGCAGGCCCTCTGAGAAGAACACTTCCATTTTAACACTGGTGATGGTAGTGTGTAAATATGTGGATTGATCGCAAACAAATTATGTACACTGATTGATTGCTAACAAATTATGTACAGGAATGTGCACAGAAAGGATCAAAGGCAGAACCGGTTAATTATACCCACTCATTTACTGAGTCAATACTTTACCCCCAGTCAGCTTGGTCAGCGACTTGACCTGAGGTCACTTTATATGTAAGTACAATTGTTAACCATTCCTCTTCAAGCATTGACAGCTATAATGTTCTTGTACCTGCAGTTTTTAACTAGTTTGCAGTCTGGACAGGTGACTTTCGAACTCCAAATGATACTTTAAAAATTCCAAATTGGTCGAGATAGGGAGAGACTCCCTGTTCAAAGCACAAGCAATACAGCAGTCGAAATAACGCCTGTCTACCTGTCCCCGACAAGTCATTTTTTCAAGTGACAACTAAATTAAAATGCCACCTGTCACTGCGACAAGTAACTATTCTGTCCTAAAAATACTGAATTACGAGCTAATACAGGCCTAACATGACTGAATTGTCTTCCTGAAAACAGTTGTCGAGTTTAGTTTTATTTACATCGGACAATCTGTTCACTTCGTCGTTCATCCCGCTGCCATAGAACACAAAAGCTCTGGTACATCAAACTCCAAGATTAATCTCCCGCAAGATTTGCACACTATCCGCTTGAAAGGCAAAACTAATGGATAAATTAAACTTACTTCACTATACTGACTGGCACGATCTGCTCAGCCTATATTTCTATCGACTGTTCATGCCTGGCAACTTCAAGTCGAAAACGAAACCAGAACAAGCTGAGTCATTCTTACGTTTTATTTCGGAGAATAGGAGCTCAATAAAACTTCGTCAGTGAGTATTTTAATCGAAAGAAAATTGTGCTTGCCAACACGGGCAGCTAACATGAGTGTTGCGTTGCCCGTGCCGATTTTTACTTCTCCCGACAAGCGCTAACTTCTAACACTCGCGAGTTGATCGAGTGAAGGCAACAACAACAACAACAATTTTGCTTGATAATTTGTCGGGACAAGTCAAAATTTGCATTTGGGAACTCGACTATTTATCCACTATAACTTAGGGGTTTTTTCGCGCGTGTTTGGCACGCATTTTCCCATGGCTAAAAAAAACTCAATTTCAAAGTTTCCCAAATACTCAATTTTTCAAAGTCCAGTTTTTAATCGGGGTTACCCACAAAAAAGTTGCTAACCCCCCCCCCCCCCTGCTGTTATGATCCTTAAGAAAATATCATTCCAGCAAATGTAATCTCATAATTGAACAGTCTGTTGATATTTTACACTTAACCCCCTAATAGTAGAACAGTCTGGTGAGAGAAATGAGCCCACAGAGTCAACATCAGGGAACATTTTGGCAATGCAGAGCTAGAGGAAGGAGAAAAATTTGTTGCTGGCATAAAAGTTCCACGATCGAGAAAAAAAAAATGTGCGCTCAAATTCTCCAATGCCTGGAAAACGGAGAGACCGGTGGGAATATATAATGACAGTATGGTGAAAAAAAGTTTCAGTAGGAGTGACAAGCTGAAGTACCAGGGTGACAAGTAAAAAAAATAGTTACCTGTCACAGTGACAAGTAATTCTCAAAAAACATTTTGACCCCTGGCAATAACATGGAAATTTTAGTTAAAATTAAATGTGTGTGTATGTATTATCACCTACAGATACAGATACAAGATTTCTTTATTGTCCATATGGATTAGAACAATTAACATTAGCCATTAGGCTATTGGATCGACAGAACAGGATATCTTGCAGCGTTGTTTGATGTTGCATATGAAAAGGAGGATTCACTTCCATATGAAAAGGAAATTTGTGTGGATTCACCTGCACCCCCAGAAGCCCCCTTAGTATGGACCTGGAAGTTGAACTGTTGTAATATAATTTAACCAATTCTCGCTTTAAACTCCCTGTTACCCACCCTTTATCATCATTTTTTTATCTCGCCTTACGAAGTAAAGGGGAGATATTGTGAGAGGGGGAAAGAGGATGTCGTCGTCGGTGTCGGTGTCGGTGTCGGTGTCCCCTGCCTGGAAATGAATGGGTTTTTGGTTTAGCAAGTTAAAAAAAAATCTAGAATAATTAGAAAAAATATTAAAAAAATATAAAAAATATGGGGGTGGGTATGCCACCTGGGGGTACTACCCCTGGGGTACTCTAATGTTAAAATCCCTATGAATGAGTTTTGCGTTTAGCTGAAGTGCACATGTACATCTGTACTTGAAAAGTTTCTTGCAGTTGTCAGCTGTCATTGGATGATTATGAAACTTGGTATACATGTTTCTTATGATAAGAGGATGTACCTGTGCTATTTTTGAGAAGAAATATTAATTTTTCTCAAAATTATGGCAAATGAAGAGTTTTCTGTTTAGGTAAATTGTACATACAGGCCTCTTACATGTATACATATACATCTACATGGTAACTTTGCTCCAGTTGTCAGCTGTCATTGGATGATTATGAAACTTGGTACACATGTTTCTTATGATTAGAGGATGTACCTGTGCTATTTTTGACAAGAAATATTAATTTTTCTCCAAATTATGGTAAATGAAGAGTTTTCTGTTTAGGTAAATTGTACATATACATGTCCATGGTAAGTTTGCTCCAGTTGTCAGCTGCCATTGGATGATTATGAAACTTGGTACACATGTTTCTTATGATAAGAGGATGTACCTGTGCTATTTTTGAGAAGAAATATTAATTTTTCTCAAAATTATGGCAAATGAAGAGTTTTCTGTTTAGGTAAATTGTACATACAGGCCTCTACATGTATACATCTACATGGTAACTTTGCTCCAGTTGTCAGCTGTCATTGGATGATTATGAAACTTGGTACACATGTTTCTTATGATTAGAGGATGTACCTGTTCTATTTTTGACAAGAAATATTAATTTTTCTCCAAATTGTGGCAAATGAAGAGTTTTCTGTTTAGGTAAATTGTATATGTAGGCCTCTACATGTATACATATACATGTACATGATAAGTTTGCTGCAGTTGTCAGCTCTCATTGGATGATTACGAAACTTGGTACAAATGTTTCTTATGATTGGAGGATTTATTTGTGCTATTTTTGAGAGGAAATATTAATTTTTCTCCAAATTATGGCAACTGATTGAGTTTTGCGTTTAGCCGAAGTGCACATGTACATCTGTACACCACAGTTTGCTGCAGTTGTCAGCTGTCATTGAATGATTATGAAACTTGGTACACATGTTTCTTACGATTAAAAGATGTACCTGTGATACCATCCATACCATCACTACCATCCATACCATCACTACCATTCCTACCATCACTACCATCCATACCATTCCTACCATCAGTACCATCCATACCATCACTACCATCCATACCATCACTACCATCCATACCATCACTACCATCCATACCATAACTACCATTCCTACCATCACTACCATCCATACCATCACTACCATCCATACCATCACTACCATTCCTACCATCACTACCATCCATACTATCACTACCATCCATACCATCACTACCATCCATACCATCACTACCATCCATACCATAACTACCATTCCTACCATCACTACCATCCATACCATCACTACCATCCATACCATCACTACCATCGCTACCATCACTACCATCCATACCATCACTACCATCCATACCATCACTACCATCCATACCATCACTACCATCCATACCATCAATACCATCCATACCATCGCTACCATTCCTACCATCACTACCATCCATACCATCACTACCATCCATGCCATCACTACCATCCATACCATCATTACCATTCCTACCATCCATACCATCACTACCATCCATACCATCACTACCATCCATACCATCGCTACCATTCCTACCATCACTACCATCCATACCATCACTACCATCCATACCATCACTACCATCCATACCATCACTACCATTCATACCATTCCTACCATCCATACCATCACTACCATCCATACCATCACTACTATCCATACCATCCATACCATTCCTACCATCACTACCATCCATATCATCACTACCATCCATACCATTACTACCATCCATACCATCACTACCATCCATACCATCACTACCATCCATACCACTCCTACCATCCATACCATCACTACCATCACTACTATTCATACCATCCATACCATCACTACCATCCATACCATCACTACCATCCATACCATCACTACCATCCATACCATAACTACCATTCCTACCATCACTACCATCCATACCATCACTGCCATCCATACCATCACTACCATCCATACATTCACTACCATCCATACCATCACATCCATACCATCCATACCATCACTACCATCACTACCATCCATACCATCACTACCATAACTACCATTCCTACCATCACTACCATCCATACCATCACTACCATCCATAGCATCGCTACCATTCCTACCATCCATACCATCACTACCATCCATACCATCACTACCATCCATACCATCACTACCATCTATGCCATCCTACCATCCATACCATCACTACCATCCATACCATCACTCCCATCCATACCATAACTACCATTCCTACCATCCATACCATCACTACCACCCATACCATCACTACCATCCATACCTTCACTACCATCCATACCATCACATCCATACCATCCATACCATCACTACCATTCCTACCATCACTACCATCCATACCATCACTACCATCCATACCATTCCTACCATCACTACCATCCATACCATCACTACCATCCATACCATCACTACCATCACTACCATTCCTACCATTCCTACCATCACTACCATCCATACCATCACTACCATCCATACCATCACTACCATCCATA
>JAVTVY010047536.1:0-24386 GCA_036873755.1 Hanleya hanleyi | reverse complement strand
GATGGTATGGATGGTAGTGATGGTATGGATGGTAGTGATGGTAGGAATGGTATGGATGGTATGGATGGTAGTGATGGTATGGATGGTAAGAATGGCATGAATGGTAGTGATGGTATGGATGGTAGTGATGGTATGGATGGTATGGATAGTAGTGATGGTATGGATGGTAGTGATGGTATGGATGGTATGAATGGTAGTGATGGTATGGATGGTAGTGATGGTATGGATGGTAGTGATGGTAGGAATGGTAGCGATGGTATGGATGGTAGTGATGGTAGTGATGGTATGGATGGTGGTGATGGTAGTGATGGTATGGATGGTAGTGATGGTATGGATGGTAGTGATGGTAGGAATGGTAGCAATGGTATGGATGGTAGTGATGGTATGGATGGTAGTGATGGTAGGAATGGTAGTGATGGTATGGATGGTAGGAATGGTAATGATGGTATGGATGGTAGTGATGGCATGGATGGTAGTGATGGTATGGATGGTAGTGATGGTAGGAATGGTAGCGATGGTATGGATGGTAGTGATGGTATGGATGGTAGTGATGGTAGGAATGGTAGTTATGGTATGGATGGTAGTGATGGTATGGATGGTAGTAATGGTATGGATGGTAGTGATGATATGGATGGTAGTGATGGTAGGAATGGTATGGATGGTAGTGATGGTATGGATGGTAGTGATGGTAGGAATGGTAGTGATAGTATGGATGGTAGTGATGGTATGGATGGTATCACAGGTACATCTTTTAATCATAAGAAACCTGTGTACCAAGTTTCATAATCATTCAATGACAGCTGACAACTGCAGCAAACTGTGGTGTACAGATGTACATGTGCACTTCGGCTAAACGCAAAACTCAATCAGTTGCCCTAATTTGGAGAAAAATTAATATTTCATCTCAAAAATAGCACAAATAAATCCTCCAATCATAAGAAACATTTGTACCAAGTTTCGTAATCATCCAATGAGAGCTGACAACTGCAGCAAACTTATCATGTACATGTATATATGTATACATGTAGAGGCCTACATGTACGATTTACCTAAACAGAAAACTCTTCATTTGCCATAATTTGGAGAAAAATTAATATTTCTTGTCAAAAATAGCACAGGTACATCCTCTAATCATAAGAAACATGTGTACCAAGTTTCATAATCATCCAATGACAGCTGACAACTGGAGCAAAATTACCATGTAGATGTATATGTATACATGTAGAGGCCTGTATGTACAATTTACATCCTCTTTCATAATCATCCAATGACAGCTGACAACTGCAAGAAACTTTCCAAGTACAGATGTACATGTGCACTTCAGCTAAACGCAAAACTCATTCATAGGGATTTTAACATTAGAGTACCCCAGGGGTAGTACCCCCAGGTGGCATACCCACCCCCCATATTTTTTATATTTTTTTTATATTTTTTCTAATTTTTCTAGATTTTTTTTTAACTTGCTAAACCAAAAACCCATTCATTTCCAGGCAGGGGACACCGACACCGACGACGACATCCTCTTTCCCCCTCTCACAATATCTCCCCTTTACTTCGTAAGGCGAGATAAAAACTGGTTATTATGAAATGATAAACATGGTACTGAACTCAAATTTTAAAGAAAATCTTGACCTAAAATAGGACCTTTTGTACCATTGACAAAGTTCACAAATGTTTTTAAGCATCTTCCCTACTGAAATATTCACTGGTTTTGCATATTACCAAATGAGTGTGGCCTGCAGTTCCAGGCTGCTGTTGTCTGCTATAAAAATGAATAAAATATTTTTTTGTTCAAGTTTTTCTGGTTATTTGCAACAACAACAGTTTCACACTGGCAGATATAAAAACGAACTTGCAGCAGCAGTGAAAAATACCCATCGAGTTAAGAGTGGATTAACAGATTTTTTCTAAATCGTCCGTTAGTCAACGTGTGCACAATCCTTCAAAAGCAGGAAATTAACATGAGGGTGAGACTCGCAAAACCCCTCGGCTTCCCCCGAGTAACTAAGAAATATGCTGTCAGTGCAATATATTATGGTTACAGGGCCTGATCTAGATTTTAGTTTGGGCACCTATAGATGGTGCAGAGTGTGATAAGTTATAATGAAATAGGCCATGATGTGGGACTGTCGAAGCCTATGGAAGCTGTGGGAGTACTAAATGGTCTAAATACAGCCGATATCTAATTCATATTTGGCGAAAGTACTTGCATTAGTATTGGTTTCAGCCTGTTCAGAGAGGGGATTTGTTTATTGTTTTATTTGGGGGGGGGGTTCATAATGAGCTCGAAAACAGCCTGGGTCAGGCCTGGGCTACATGTACTAATCATTCAGGATTGTACTTTTTACAGCATATCATTATTCTGCAGATTTAACAGCTACAGTAACATTCAAGCAAATATCGCAAAAGGGGCATAATTTTTCAAGGAGATAAATAATTTGGTAGCCGTACCGAACACAATTTAGTAGATGTACCGAACACGGGCCTGCAGATATGACTTGTACACTCAACTTATATATCACAAAATCAGAGATAATTAGACCCGAAATGAAACTCTTAACCCCTAATGTACAGCAAGTCAAGGGGCTGGCCCTGAAACATAATAGGGGCTGGCCCGGTAAATAATAAGCTACAAATAACTGGTTTGGCACCCCTTTCCCCACAACTGGTGGGACATCCCACCTCTTAGAAATGAACAGGATATCACAGTTTTTTCTCAGACATGCAGTGATTATAAGATTTCCTCACCTCTAGGTGTAACTTCCTTTTCTTGTAGGAGAGGATAACTGGTATTCACATGAGGTCCACAAGCCAATCTAATCCATTATCCTGTTATCAATTCACACACTGGGTAGGGTCCAGTATTTGCCTGTTCCTATAAATCATTGAAATACAAACAAAATTATTTATATTAGATAAAACTCAATCAGGGCAGTATACATTCTGTAGCAAATTATTGTTACCTGAAAAGAGAGGCAGAAATGCATTTTAGTATCAAACATAATACTGTTAAACGTGACAGTTTTATAGTCCAAAGTACCGGTTACAGAACAGAATTTCATATTTTAAACTGTGCTCTCAGCCTATTTCACTTGTAAACAGAAAATTCATTCCGTTGCAAATAAAAATCAATCTTCCTTTCCATTGAGAGCAAACTAATGGAGGTAAATGTAGGTGAGGTGTTCAGCCAACGACATACAAACTACCATACATGTATTTCTAATTTGATGATCATACTTCTAGTCAGCTATGCATTAAACAGACTAAAAAACAAACAAACATTATCAATGACTAGTGATTAATCAATCCAGATACAGTCATTGAAGGGATATTTAGCCTACTCTACCTTGGAGTCACTGTTCAAATCTTTGTACTCTTCTGATGGCGGAATGTCCATCCATGACATGCTCTGGTTCCATGACAACATCACCCTTGAAATTATCATTTCAGTCATATGCTTCAAACCTGATAAAAAAAAAAGATGTATTCAATAGGAGTTTTGCACCTTCCACCCCCTCCCCCCCCATACATTTTTTTTCAATAATAATAGCGAGCGGAGCGCGGCCGCGAAGCGGCCGCTTGCGAAGCAAGCTCTATAGGTATTGCGTAGACGTGCATATATGAAACAAAACATAGCAAAATTTAATGAAAACAAAGCAAATAACAACAACAACCGATATCCCTTGAACGAAAAAACGGTGATTTCCGTTTCCGCCACCCATGGAGAAATTGCATGCCGGGACAAATTACTCGTGATGAAGACTTAAAAGAAGAAAACATAGCCTAGCTGGCATGTCATTTTTCGAAAGGATTTCAATTTATTTATAATTTTACACAGATGAAAGTAACTGCAGACTAAAAATGATTCGTTATGTGGCTTTCGTCCATGTCGAAGATGTCCGATGCAAAACGCAGACCACGTGACCAAGAGTTCCATCAAAAACGTTTCGCACTGAAGGTAGTCCACTGAAGGCGGCACTGAAAACGGTGTACATCTTTCGTCAAATTTAGTTCTATGGGAGGCAAAACCTGCATAAAATTCATATCTATGGAAAGCTTATTTATTGCGTTTTTTAGATCTGAAGTATCGTGTAAATATGACAAGGCATTTGTTAGAAAATAAACATTTACGACGCAGTCGTGGTTGTAAAATGAAGCCATTCATCTTTTCTAAAACATACATGGGAGGTAACTCCGCTAGAACCGCTTGATCTCGCCGACGACGCGTGAGGGTCCTACTGTTTACCGTCCAGGCATACGCCCAGTCAAGTCCAGTAGCGTACAACTCACGTCCACTCATGTTCAGTAGAAAAGAGATAACCGCACAGGCACGCATTCAGTCACCAGTGACGTCCAGTAGCAAATGTCATGTCCAGTGGAGATAACTGAAAATTGTGATTTTGCGATTTAAGTTTAAAATTCGATTTTGAATTAAAACTGAGTTCGTAACCTATTTATTTTGTTATGATCATTCTGACTTGGTTGTTAATTTTAATTACGAATTGGAATTTCAGTTTTTTGAATGAAATTTCAGTTTACATTGAATTTGATCAAGATTAAAGTAAAATTATTTTTAAATACTTGAATTTAAATTTGAATATAATTTTAACTCGAAATTAAAATTTAATAGTCGGAAAAAAGTTTGAAGAAAACATTTCATATGGAATGAAGTCCAGAACTAATGTTTTGAGTTCAGCTCAATCAGTTCCTAATCTGAAGCTAGAGTATGTTTCAATTTAAACTTTCAAAGTTTACATTCAAAATTAATAATGAACTTTTCGAAAATTCCTGAAACTTCAGTATGTTTTATAAGCTAGACATCCTCCGATAATACCGGTACCTAAAAATTTCACACCAGATATAGGCCTACATATTTTTTTTAAATTTAATCATGGCAATTTATTTGTATTTCCACATTTTAATGACATGGGAACCGTACCCCAGTTGCAGACGAGGGGGAGGGGGAAGCCCTCCCCCCCCCTCTATATATTTTTGCTATCCCTAAGGCCAGAGTGCTGAAAATTACCACACTATATCTGTGGGTCAAGCTCTACTAGAAAATGTGAAAACAAAACAAAGAAACAAAAAAGATGGCCTTCTCCTATATTGTAACTTGTTTCATCAGATTAATATTTTATTTTCTGGAAACCATGAAGAATTTTGATTAACATTATACAAGCGGGGCGCGGCCGCGAAGAGGCCGCTTGCGAAGCAAGCTCTATAGGTATTGTGTAGACATGCGAATATGGGACAAAACATAGGCAAAATTTAATGAAAACCCAGCAAAAACAACAAAAATGCAGAACTAATTTTTGAGTTCGCCTCAATGTAAAATCAGTTCAAAGGTGTCCCTAACCTGAAGCTAGGGAGAGTATGTTCCAATTTAAACCTTCAAAGTTTACATTCAAAACTTCATGAACTTTTCGAAAATTCCTGAAACTGCAGTATGTTTTATAAGCTAGACATCCTCCGATAA
Source organism: Hanleya hanleyi (assembly GCA_036873755.1). Classification (NCBI taxonomy): domain Eukaryota; kingdom Metazoa; phylum Mollusca; class Polyplacophora; order Lepidopleurida; family Hanleyidae; genus Hanleya; species Hanleya hanleyi. The sequence continues at coordinate 18,910 of JAVTVY010047536.1, read as the reverse complement.
TACCTAAAAATTTCACACCCGAGATAGGCCTACATATTTTTTTAAATTTATTTAAATGGCAATTTATTTGTATTTCCACATTTTAATGACATGGGAACCGTACCCCAGTTGCAGACGAGGGGGAGGGGGAAGCTCCCCCCCCCCTCTATATATTTTTGCTATCCCTAAGGCTAGAGTCCTGAAAATTACCACAATATATCTGTGGGCCAAGCTTTACTAGAAAATGTGAAAACAAAACAAAGAAAAAAACAAGGTGGCCACAATGATGACGTCACAGTGACGTCATTTTCAAAACATATTTTTAGACGATTTTGCGGTCATGTTACCCTCCCAATGCCATTCCCCATTATAGACACAAATGAATTTTAAATATCAATACCCAATATGATTAATTATCGTTTTCATGTCTTGTTTATCTATAATTTTATAGATTATAATCATAGCCATTACAAGGTTGTTTCTGGCATTATAGTATAATAGCTCTCTTCCATTAATATTTTAGCATTCAAAATTATTCATTAAAGTATGTAATTATAATCATTTTACATGTATCAATTCCTTAAATTAATTAAAAATGTAAAAAGAACAATATCTCAATGTTGAGAACAGCTACAATATGAAATGATTTAGTCGATTGGCTTTACAGTTGCACATTGAACTATTTTAACATATCTGGTAAATCTATTGGCTGTAAATGTTTGTAACTATTGTTTCCATTTGGCAGATAAATAGTAGTAGTTTCGTCTTTGTATACAGATCTGTCTATTAATCAAGATATATTCACTTCAGTCTCAACTTTTGAACATGTCCATTACAAGGACATTTAGTTTGGTTAAGTGGAACCTACTTCCCCAAGGTTTTATATACTGTGTGTACAATCAAATTAGAATTGAACAGAATTCCTTCAGTAATATAATTGTGACAGTATATATGTGACATAGATTTTATGTGTGATAATTAGAGGAACAGGATTATTCTTATTAATAGGACTTTAAAATAAAGCTGCCTTATGACAGAATATAACATCATGGCCACCTGGAACAGTGACAGGAAATCATAGCTAGGACCAGATAGAATTTGGACAATTAAATATTTGATCCAATGTAATTAAAATTCAATCCTATCTGCTCTCCAATTTGGATATGTCGCCTACATAGCGACATATACGATTGGGGAGCATTGCTAGGAGTAGGATATAAATCATGTCATATTTATGATCCAGGCTATGTCGACAAATTCTAGACAACAACAATACCACATGGATTTTAATGCTGTAAAGTTCTACAGGAACTGACTTTCAAACAAGCCATCGGTTTTGATGTAAGCATGTGCATGAAATATGTGTTCAGTGTAAAATACTATACAAAACGTGGACTCTATCTGCCCATATCTGTTTCATGGGCAGATCAGATCAATGGAACCATTAAAAGTACAACTGAATAGTACTTTAGATTTCATCCATTTCAAATATTAGCTCTGTGCAAGTCCCTGTAACTGTGTTAATTTAGAGCTGGTGAAAAACTTGATATGAATAGGCAAAGCCAGAAACGAGAGGAAGAAGTATTTCTCCGCTCGCTTCTAGGCTTTGCCTATTCATATTAAAAACAGTCCTGGCCTGCAATAGTTTCATATACAGAACTTTTTCTCTGTTGTTTCTATATAAACATATATTCTGAGCAGACAGATCACCGTATCAAATCTAAAACTGGCGGTCAGTAAAATTAAATTAATATCGTGTTGGTTCGAAAACAGGTGATTTCACCCCTGTAGAGCCTGTACTTAAACGACCAGCTGTCTGAATATCCATCCCGTTTTAGGGACAGAAACTTTTAAATAAATCGGAAATAAAAATTCATTTTTTAGGTCATAACAGTAATATCAGCTGATACCGTACTGCGAAAAGTGTGTAGGCCACGAAAATGGGGTGCACGTCAATAGGTATACGATTTGACATGTAAATCAAAACACCTTACCGCTCGACTAATTCATGTTTCCTTCCCGATAGTTTCGCTTTCCGTTTCCTCAGATCATCCTTTAGGTCTTCCAGCGTCCATTCTTCGTATTTACTCGCCATCTTAACGTTTTGGTGAAGAAAACTCAACCAAGTTCAACTTGCAGCCAATGTTTACAATCGGGCCCCACTTCCGATGTTGCGCGCGCAAACTTGCTTGTAGAAAGTCTTGATATGAAGGGAGACAACTCGATTAACATGCAAATTAATAGGCAATGGCCTAAGACGGCTCACATTTATAGTCGTGATTTAGCCTTATATATCGGAGGAAATTTATGGATGCGATACATTAGACACAGAACTTCTATTCATGCATTACATTAAAAATATTCTTATGACATATGATCAGTGAATTGATATTCTAGCAATCTTTAAACCTAGTCCTATAGGGCAATGGGCACGGCCTATATTCCGCGAAAATATGAGGGGGATACGCCGGAGATGGTAAACCAACACTTGATAACTCTGCCTGTATCTCTTCGATATTTGATTCTGTTTAGTTATTTTTAAACCTGTACAGATACCCGTTTCAAAAATATATCTTTTGCTACACATTTCTTTCACCTCAAGACGAGAGGTTTACCGTGAAAGATGCATGGTGTCGATTCGACGGGAATTTTTCGCGATACACCGGCACAAAACGTTTTAATAACTTTGATTGAAAATGCATAAAAAAAATACAAATCTAAATAAATAGTTTTCATTTCGAGTATTATAGGATCATGAAAAAAATATAAATGTTTTTGTATATTCTTTTAAGAAAACAGAGTTCACAGTCTGCCTGCATGATCCCCACATTTATCTCACACTATATGTGCAAATAAAATATCGCCCCACTTCAACCCCACTATCGTCTTAGGCTATGCATGAAAGAATGCTTGCCCAACAAAATCCCCACGTCGGACTTAAACTTTCAGTACAGCCCGGCACATTCCCTACATTGGACTTTGTCTACGAGCGCTGGAAAAAGTCCACCCCACCTAATCCCTACAAACAACTCAGTCGATTAAATCCGAAGTTCATTTTCCCTACACCAACCCCACGTTAGACTTTGAATATATAGCAGATAAAGGTATGCCCTACATCATCCCCACGCGAACTTTGAATTCTCGCCCATTCACCCGTCATAATCCCCACATCAGCCCTACATAATCCCCATATTTATGCTAAATTTGCATAACCGTGGGCAGCTGCCCCACACAAACCCTACGTTATCCCCACGAGGAAAGTTCCAAACCACGCTTCGCCCCACACGAACCCCACGCGCCCACCAAAACCCCACACTTTCCCTACGCAATCCCCACGTTTATGTTTGTAAGGGAAGACATTACTTGGTACAGCACAAAAAAAAAGACAAAATAGACCACAGCAACGAACAGTCAAATAGTCTATGTCGGTTCGGTCTTCGTTCATCGGACAATGATTCTCATTTACCGGTCATCATTCAGCGAACTTCTCACATCGTTCATCGTTCAACGGTCATCGGTTTTCGGTCTCCGTTCATGTTCCGTTTCGTTCTGTTATCAATTCAGCCCGTTAAGATTTTGTCGCTCATCGTTCCTGTTCTAAAACATTTCAAAAGAACGCAAACGAAACGGAACGCAAAGATAACATGGATAGTAGAACGCAGTCGGGTCTGTTTGATTGTTGTTGTTTTTGTAGATTATGGACGCGAAAATTCTTTAATGGACGACGGCTGAATATTGAATAACAGATTATACTCATGTATTTAATACGCAGGTTATTTAAAAAAGTTATATGAAAGTGATATGTGAAATGATACACCATGATGGATAAATTGCCGTTATTTCGTACAATTCAGTTGTTGTACGCGCGCGTTTCCAGCCCCAATTTAAAATGAACATACTTTATCATATGGTGTCAGTTAAAATGGTCAATGGATATGTAAAACAGGAATATATACGAACCTCGTATGATACCTTGATATAAACCACACACACAGATTCTTCCAAGCCACTCGTCTGAGATTAGTCGCAGAAGATATTTACTTCACCTTCAACAGATATGATGACCAATCATTGCTGACTTGTCCAGTTGACTGCAGCTTATATTGCCTGATCAGGAAAGACACATAGAACGATACGAATTTTGCCAACGTTACACAGTGTATTCACTAATTTATCATGTACATGGGTTTGAGAAAGTAAGGAAAAGCCAATCCAATGCCTCCTGCTTTACAAGGGAATTACCAGCCGGTTCCCTTTGTTTATATTCCGCACTGCCATGCGGTAGAATGTAATGCAAAATGATTTGTTTTGCTAGATAAGTCGATATACCGATTGTGCAGCAGCCACAATCCTTCATAACATAATGGCTAACGTATAATGGGTATTCTTGGGGACACAATATTCATCTCCGACTGTTCCAAATCTGCATAATAAATCAGTCAACGGATAAAAAAACTGAATTCAAGAAGTGAAAGCACTCCTCCATGCTCTTGTGAACACGGTTTATCCACACACATCCATATAATATACAGACAATCGAGTTCCGTTTGTCAGTCAATCTTCAAATTTAAATCTGTGCACACTTTTAATTGCTCTTCAAACTGTAAAATTAATTAATATATTTCAAATTAACCCGGGTACAGGCGATCGATCCAGAATCATCAGGCCTAACAGATATCCACCCACCTTCAGTCTTCACCGAGATGTTCATATGAACATCCACAACGAAAGTCCACAACGGATTTGATATTTAGAAAATCATGATGTCTTCACGGCATCGCTGAGAACTGTTGAGGGTTTCTCTCTTGCAGGAAACTAGCATTATGTTTATGTATACTATGTTTTTTGTGCTTATGTGAAACAGACAATTTGAAACATGGAAGCGGACATTTTTTTAATGGACAAGTTGGACGCTTTTGACGTCCAGCGTACATTCACTTGCTCTCCTGCGGTTTTACTTAGTGGTTGAGTGGTACTGCTGACGTCATTGAGCCATACTAGCCACGTGTTCGAATCCCACGCCGAGGTGACCCATCCTGGACTAGTATCTCTGCCCTACGCAGACGGTTGGACGGTTCAAATGAATAACTTGCATGGAATAATGGAACTCGTCTTTTTGAAACCCTAGATAATTGTTGTTTTCCTTACATATTTCCGTGTATTTATTTCAGAGAACTTTGTTTATTTACACATCAGTACATAGACTCACTGCACAGCCGGTTTATTGTAGTGTAAATTTCTTTGCATAAATTACGGAGTGCATAAAGAGAACTAACGGTTTCAATATATTCCTTTATGTTAATATAATTAGGTCCTAATTATCTGTTCGCTTTTTATGTGAAAGATTTTCCGATTCATTCGACGTATTGTTTGGTGAATGTTGCCTTATTGTCACATCAGCATCAGTCGCATCACTTTCTACTTCATTAAGAATTTGTTAAGTTATTCTGCATGTCAACTCCATTCTCTGTTTCCCAAACATCATTGTTTTGTGCAAGTAACTATCAGGTTTTCTAGCTCATTAGTATCATTGAGGCTGCTTTTAAACATATTTTCTGTGTATAATACAAACAAACGGTCATAAACGAGAGTGATTGATTAATAGAGTTCTGCGCTTTCAACTATTTTTTGGTCAATAAACAACTGGGGATAAATCATGATATACTAGGACACTCTCTAAAGAGAAACATTAGAAACCAAAATGTCCGGAAGATTTAGTCAATCAGCGAACATATATAATGTTCTGCCACGTGTCTGTTGTTCTAACATACTGCATACAAAACTTAACCATTGAGCCATGACGTGGACTTATAATTAATCAGGCAACACAGTCCCGTATGCAGGATTATTTTTTTTTGTAGAAGGGTGTTACTGATTGATGCACTTTGGAACTAATACACACCCCCTCCCGTTACTTACGCTGTCTGTCAACCACCTCGCCGGGGTTTGTTACCAAATCACCAGGGGTAAATACAAGCGTTTGATCGGCCGCCTCATCTTCCAGATCCCCATTTAATATTCATCTAATTGACTGTATTAATTGCACGATTCCAAATATTGATTATGAGTTGCATGGAGCTCTAGTATATTTTGCCATCGATTTGGCACCGTACTCTTTAAAGTTTCTCTCGTCAGAGTGAAAAGTAACTAATTACGGTCCTCGGTTTCTTTATTTTGGTGCTCCTTCGTCCTCCATACTCTGTGTTATATGTATCTAACATATACTGCCTAATTTCTCTCATTTCCATCAATATTATTTCAACGATGTGAGTTCAAGAACATTTGACTGTCTGTTTCTCAAAAATTCATCACATGTTCTTTGTGAAATTCCACAATTATGGCTACAAAGGATCATCGGCGAATTCAAATTGACGGCCCACACATTGTCATAAAGTAGCTATAATTATCCACAAATTAAGCACAAATCGGTTACAAAGGGATACAGACAATTAATAATTTAGCTATATGGCGACGATCAAACCAAATTCCAAGAATTTCAACAAAAACAAGTCAACAACTCAGCCATCCAGAAGTAACCAACACAACAACCAAAAACATGCACATACACTAAAACTTATGCAACAAACCGATTTCTTTTAAATACCCAAAAATACAGTCTTCTTTTACCCGACTAAAAAAATCTTCCAAATGCTTGATAAAAAGAATTTCTTACAATCTTAAAATGTGGTTATTGTTACTGATGCAATGTCTTTACCATGGTTAGATTATTACATACTGTAGAAAATTTTATCAAAATAACAGAAATACCATTTTCAGAAAAAATCGGCTAAAAGAAAATCGGCTGGATCCCAAGGCATATTTATTCTTTGTTTTCTCGTCTCTCTTTCGGGATCTTTCTCTCGGTCTTCTTCGTTTCTTTCCATAATTCCACTTTAATTAGATGACATTGGTTTTGTATTCTTTCACAGTTGTATATCATACAATGCACTGTAAGCTCACAACAGGTTGAACAACATCATTTGACAGTTAATACCCCGACGAGTCAAACTTTCATGAAACAAAAACGCTTTGCAAATTTTTTTGCAAAAGTTTTCACGGCGTTGTTTTATTTAAAAAATCATTTAGTCTTAAATGATGGATGCCTATTTCATTATTAAGCCTGGATAATACGTTATTCGTAGTTGCAATTATACGCCATCTTTCTCTGTTTCTAGGATTTCCTTTAGCGTTCTGATTAAAATAAGGAAGTCCTCCATAATTCCATTTGCATCAGTCGATAATTTCCGTTGATTTTCTCGGAGAAATTCATGAAGAGAATGTTCGAGAGGAAAAACACAAAGAAGTGGTTTTAAACATTATCAGTCGCTTAACTCGATATTGTTGTTATTCGTATTTTTAGACCCATCGAAAATGAATGGTTTTACTTTGATGGAGAGAATGTCGAAAAATTCTGATCGGGATATCGTGGCGATAATATCGGGAAACCATCCAGGTACGTCATTCAAATGGTAACAGTTACCCGGCTCTATGAAAGGACATAATCTTTAATTGCTGCTTTCACATTACAATGCCAACGTATCATGATAGCGTTAAAACTATCATTTTCAAGGCAACCATAGTTTGTTAGGCAAGACTAATGAACGTTGTCCGGAGATGATCAGTTGGGTTGAACATCAGCCCAAAGGATCCATCTCCAGTCCGAACCACGAATATTTTAATATAAGAAAAACTGTCGACATAATTTGATTTAACACTTGCTTCATCTGGTTTTTAATTTTTATCAAGCACATACCTGTCATATATAAGCTTTAATATATATTAAAGCTAACCAAAACCAAAACAAGTGCTGAGAAACCTCAATTAGCAAGAAGTTCTAGCAAATCTCCAGAGCAAATTCGTCATAGTCCCAGCAGACAAAGCTCCAAATAATATAATATTCATATATAAATATTACTATTACCAGGTGCTGGTTAAAGAATTGAGTGTAGACATATCATCATCAAATACGTCTACTTACTCCCAAACTTCATTTACTCTGGAAGATTTATTTAACAATCACAAAACGTTTCTCAGGAAAAGAGGTATTTGTCTTCCAACCAATCATAACGACATACCAAAAGTATACTGGACTTCCAAAATGTATAAATCACCATACAAAGCTAGATTCATAGCTGGTTCTAGAAGCTGCACCGCCAAGCTTCTTTCAACCCTATTGACGAGGGCCCTTCAGGAGGTAAAGGCATTTAGGGAAAGGTATTGCGCCATTTTTTCTAAACACTCTGGCGTTGAATGTATGTGGATATTGAAAACCTCAAAATGTCTTACGGAAGAACTTGATGCTAAAGGTCACATACCATACAGACATGTATCCACATGGGATTTCTCGACTCTCTATACTACAATCACGCGTCAGGACCTCATAGACCGTCTAAGTTCATTAATTATATCTGTGTTCAAGAAAACTGATCGTAGATATATTAATGTCGGAAGCCATAAAGCATTCCTTAGCTCTACTACATACAAGAGATATCATTCATGTTTATGGAGTTGCTTGAATTTCTCATTAAAAATATCTATGTGAATATATCAGCAGCATATAGGTATTCCAATGGGTACTAATTGTGCAACCATGTTGGCTGACCTGTATCTGTTCTCTTATGAATATGACTATATGCAGGCGCTTTCAAAAACCGATCCATTCAAAGCCCGTTCCTTCTCATTCACCAAACGCTATATAGACGATCTTCTCGCAGTGGATAATCGCTATATAAATGACGCAGTGAAGGATATATATCCACCTTCACTGGATTTGAAGGAAACTACAGATAGCCCTACAGGCACATCATATTTAGATCTATATGTCTACAAATATGAAGCGGGCATTCTCTCTCGTCGACTTTATGACAAAAGAGATGATTACAATTTCGACATCGTAAACTAGCTCTTTCTGGACAGTAATATTCCAGCGGGACCTGCGTATACATATCTCGCCTAGTAGCATTTGCTAGATCCTGTGTTAAATGTGACGATTTTAATCAACGTCACAAAACATTGTTGCAGAAACTTATAAAACAGCTATTCCACCAAGCGCCTCCACTCAAAGGTTCTCAAATTTGGCGATACATATCGCATGCCAATAGCAAAATACGAACGTTGCGTGCAAGATCTATGACGTTACGTTTCCTAACTTGTGTCTAATTCCGCTTAAGGATAGCTATCCCCTTAGAGGCAGTTTTTGCACCCCCATGACAATTTGTCGACTGTATCAATAAATATACAAGATAACCATAATAAACTATATATTTTATGAAAGCATATATCGTAGGGATTCCAACTATATGATGTGTATAACTGACGCTGCTACTGTGTAGAAAATATTCCAATTTTAAAAAATTAAAATGAAAACAATACCGTGCATTTTTCAATTGAAATTTCATGAAAACTGTTGGTCTTGTTTCAACTTTGATGGTATGCCTTGGTAGGAGACAATTCGAACTAGTAAACTTTATCTCATTTTTTTTTAATTTTTGCCTGGTTTTGTTTTTATAGCTATTTTAGTAAAATACATTGAAAAAAAAATGTACTTTTTTACGGTCGTTTGTCTTAAAAGTTGAATAATTAAAAAACTAATCCGAACTTACAAAAAGTGAGATAAATTTACTAGATCACCTTATAAGTAACAAGCATGCCAAATTTCAAAAGCGTAAGATGGATACTTTTCGAGAAGTAAACGTTTAAATCTCGGATTCTGTACAAAAAAATGAAAGGCTAGAAATCGGGCAAAATATGTCCAGCTATACATCTGATGAATTAATCCCTATTTTTTGCTTGAATTCTATTGTCAAATACATTTTTAATCTGTCTAATGGGACCTACTCGAATTCCTGTTTATTCTGGATAACTATTACACTAATTTTTTTCATCAAGTCGATTTAAAGTCCATTTTAAACTTAAAAAAACCTGCAAAAACTTGTTCACACCTGTGTAGTTTACTTCACGGCGGGTGTCTGAGTGAAGTGTCACTGTCATAATTAGAAACAAAAATAAGGATGTTTGCCTGGTTTTGATCAGAAGGGGGTACATTAATGTAAATAAGTAGGACTAATAGATAATTAGCTTACCATAATACTGCGGAAATGAGTTTTGGAAAGGGAAATTTAACAGACAAAAATAATAGTAGCCAAGCCCAAGCTAAGGCAATCTTTTTAATTGTTCCAGTGCCTTGCAAACTAAATTTTTAATCATAATATTGAAGCACTTATTTTTATTTCATTTTTTCACCAAATGTTAGAGGAAATAGTGAATATTTGAATGAAGAAATAAAAAAAATGACCAATTTTGACCCTCTAAGGGGATAGCTATCCTTAACCCGGGGCTAGGGGGCGTATAAACCCATGTACTTCAAGATTCTCATGGTGCTCATATGAACAGACACAATCAAAGCGTGACTGAGATACATCATTCTCTAGATAACGACTTTACAACGATTATTATGGATTAAGAATACTGATCAGCGATACGGATTTTATATTTTTGGAACATCATGATGTCTTGTCGGCATCATTGAAAACTGTTGACCGCTTCTCTCTTGCTGGAAACTAGCCTATGTTCATGTATACTATGATTGTCTTTTTGAATTTGGTGCTAATACTTTTATATGGATATGGAATAGGTCTTTGGATTATGGACGCGGATATTCTTTAATGGACGACGGCTGAATTATGAATGACGGACTAGACGCTCGTATTAATTGCTGTTTTCACATTGCAATGCATATGTCCCCTCATCAATCAAAAGTATAAATTTCACTTCACTATTTAAATCAAAACCCAAGCCATACCTAATAGACAACTGACCCATTATCACAGCCGGTGCAATTTTAATATAAAGCTACACTACAGATAAAAGTATTTATTGTTTCACGAGCAAGCCCCTTGGGGTTTTATTCTCGCCTAGTGTTGTACTTAGGCGTGCAACTCGGCTTTTCATTTTATGACTTAGGCTTGACCGCCATTGATGTATTAATACTACTATGTATATTGGTGAATCAATTATTATTATTATTATTATTACAGGTCTACATATAACAAGAACGAGTTTCCACTGGATCACTTGCTACTGTCAGCAATGTAACAGGTTAGTAAGGGTATCCTGGATAGGCGAATCCGAAAGCGGCACTATTTTCAATCGGGTTATGTTGATGTCCACATGAACGGCTACATCAAACGCGTAGCTGGGATACAAACAACATGGATCAGTTAGTATTCTTGTGTTGCTTTTAGAATTATGCCGTCAGTATATATGTCTGTGGGGTTACTTGATTTCTTGTCGGTACCCCGAAATCTTTCTTCCACTCTTGTAATGTTGCGCTCAATTGTTACCTGTATTTAGTGAGATTCTGCTGGCGAACGTTTCGTCCCCGAGGCTTGCATTCTGTAGTTTTGTATTTGGTGATCATAGTGGAGAATGAATCGCTTGGTCGGCGTTCGGCCGGATAGACATGTGCTCTGAATAATAACTTGAATTCTATTAAAATCCCCTCGTTATGACCGTTTCTTCTGTCTAACGGTCACGTACATTGCAACAGTTATTCCAAATGTGATGTCTAGCACTGTAATATCACTTGTCTTTATTGCATGATGTAAGCGTCCTGTCTGTGTCTTGTGCGCTGTCCTCAGTGTTTTATAAAGGGTGGATGGAGGTGTCTGGTTCCATGCTGTTTCAAAGATTTCTTCCTTGAAGTAGCAGAAGCGCAACCTGGCTGGGTGGTGCTTAGTTGGTTCGTCGCGATATAGCTGAAATATTGTTGAGAGAGACGTTAAATTCTATTCACTCACTCATTTTCTATGAGATGACTTGATTGGGCTACGCCGCTCGGTTTTTTGTTTGACGGTCTAAAACTAAACACCGAAAAATTATTACAAGATAATATTCACTAAGGCGGTCATTAACTCATAAGTCACTTTATACCTAAAATGTAATACAGGAAAAAATGCTCTTATTCGTGCTTTACCGATTTGATCAAGTTATACATGTTTATCTCATATTCCACGTATATTAGTCCCCGAGGCTTGCCCTCCATACCACTTATGGAGATTGTAGTTCTGTAACTGATAAACATAGTGGAGAATGGAGCGCTTGTTCAGCGTCGAGCCGCACACGTAAGTGTACTGAATAAAAACTTGCCTTCTATTAAAACCCCTCCATAGGACCGTTTCTTCTACATGTATCTAACGGTCTTATAGGTCATCATATTCCATGAGATGACTGGGATATTACATGTACATCATCGGTCTTCAATATCCGTATATACTACCGCTCATTCCGGTACCATGGGCCGTGTGTTCAGGCCATTCAAGATGTCCACATGCACAACAATAGCGGGACTGGGATAAAAATTTCAGGGATCAGTCCGGGTTCTTGTGATGTTTTCAGAATCGTGCAGTCAGTAGTATATATACCCGTGGGGTCATTGCACTTCTTGTCGGGCTTGCCCTTGGCACAGATCATTGTGATTTGAAACATTGTGGAGAATGAAACGCTTGTTCCGGATAAGAATTAAAACGCCGTCTTTATAACCGCTTCTTCTATCTAACGGTCGCATACTTCATCATTGTTCATCAGATGACTTGATAGGGCTATTACATCATCGCACGACAATATATATATATCTAATGCCGCTCAAACTGGTACTAGGGGCCGTGTGACCATACCATTGATGCAAAAACGTAAGCATCTATGAAATGACATTTTCTTGCACAGGCGTTAGAAGATGACTTTGACTTAAACTGACGAGAAGATGGTTTCATCTTTGAAAGAGTCAGAGACGAAAATTTTCGATTTAAATTCTCTGAAAATGGGCCAAAGTGCGTAAAATGAAGGGTATATTTTCAAAATTTCCCGGTCCCACCCCTAAGAATTGCTTTTGCCGCGCCTGTTATGTTCTCTTTCTCACGTCTTCAGTGGAGGCTGCAATTTGGTAAAGTGAGTGAAGTGAGTGAGGACTTTCCCGTTTTCACGTTTCAAGTTAAGCACTTCACCAACGTTCCATCATTTCTCTTGACTCCGTGCTTGGGGCGAACTCTTCAGGTCGCAAACGCACGTGATGTCATACAGCCAATCAAGATATGAGCTTGCCAAGACCGTGCAGCGAAGATTTTTTTGATTTCTGTGTGATCTCCAAATATGGCAATCGATGGTGGTATTGCTTTTCAAATGGGAAATGTTCATATTCTACGAGTAGCTAATCAAAGTTGAATTTTGAAGAGGTCATACAGGGGCATTGTTCCTAATCACTAAACCGTATTCTCGTGAGAAAATATGTGGTATTCGGCCAATGCAACATTTGTAACGTTCGATTTGGGTATGCGAAGTTAGCAGTAAGTAAGCCTGCATAGTTTCAGTGCCGAAATAAATGCCCTGGTAAATATTACCCATGTGGTATTCTCCAGAATCTAGTTTCCGACGTGGGACCGAATTGGGCAAACTATAAGTGCCCATGAAGGGACAGTATTTGTTAGTATAGTTTGTGATGAAAGTTTTGTAAGACTGCCGAAAAATAAAAACAACTGGGATGAGGTACCAGCACAATGCAATGTTAGCGTATTTATCGTCATTAACGAAAACTCCGGCCGCGATAATCTGACGGTAACCCAGCCATCAAAAGACTTTTTGTCTCAAAAAGCCTCTGAAGAAGACCGATCCATATAAAAGTGTGAGGATTTACCCGCTGGAGAAAACCGTTGTTCAAATGCAGTATATCTTGAAACCCGTTGGAGAAAAACCATTGCAAAAAAAAAGATGTGCGTCTTACAAGTCGTTGATGAAGACCGTTTCCAACAGAAAAGCCGCGGCAGGAAATCGCGGTTATTGGGTTGTGAGTCTTACAAAGCCGCTGCAGAAAGGCTGTTTGTCTTGAAAAACCGCTGAAGAAGGTCGCTTGAAATAGAACGGTGACGATATTCACGAAACCTCCGGTGCAATGGGTCTTCAACGCGGAACTAGTCAAATCGGGCACCCCCGGTCGGCCTTATTTCATTGAAATTGTTACTGGATGACACCATGATTTCATAACTTCTACGTGATCACTGACCTGTTGTGGTGAAACAGAATATGCGGGAATTATTGGTTTGTATTCAGTAGAGATCTTTTAATGAAATCATGTCATTCAACATTACGAGGGATAGTGAAAATAATTACTTCCTTCTAACATATAGAATGTCGTTTACCATGATATTCTACTCTCCTTCAAAGAATCAACTCTTTTTGTAGTAAGTTCACTCCATGCACATGATCTGAGTGATGCCAGTTTTACACGAAACATTTCCCCATATTGGTACATGTTAGTGAAGTTTGGGGTGCACTGGGACATGTTTTCCTCTTTGCAAAAGAAAAGAAATCCGATATTATTGTACAGAAGATTATCATTTTATGCTCTAGTTATATGTAATATTTAGTATAACATAATCATACAAAAAATATAGAATATCCGTTATTCTTTTCTCAAGAATTTACATTATCAAATTTAAATAAATTGTTCCAGTGTTCCCCAGGTATGAGCTGCTCTGGGACATCCATTGGAGGGCAGTGGGATACTAAATCAAGTATACATTGTCATCCCGATTCAAGTTATTTGCTATTTCAGACCTCTGCGTTACATACAAGTATGTAGTGTGATTCACATTCCAACGGAACTGAATTGTTAGCAAAACTCATCACATCCGATGGGATTGATAATTACTACTATGTAGGAAACAAAATAAAGCAATTTAATAACATTTTAGGATGAAAGTAAATTTCACCATTTTATTATTATGTTCCAGTACGCCCCGGGTGCATGATACATTCCGTTTTTTAGAAAAAAACCCTAATACATACATCTGAATAATACAATTAAATTGTACATTTGTCTTGTAATAGTACCAAAAACAGTACGACGTACTGCAGAAAACGTGGTATAATAAAATATCATCTTCAGTCATGAATATTTACTCGGAACTGTAAAAAAAAAAATTTGCCTCTAACTTTTCATCAGTGATAGGTTTTACGTAAATTCAATTTAGGTGTCGTATGGGGGTGGTAGCTTTCTGTTGATAATAAGTAGTTATGAGAACTAGTAGTTCAGCTCCTTTTATTAACATAGGGAGATCGCGTGCCCTTTCTACACGACTACTCATCGCGCATTCGACCCATTCTACTGTAGGGTGCAAGCCTGGCCCATGGAATCTCAGGTAGTGAAACCCCAGGTCTCTCGCCCCACCCTATCCCGCGCCACACCCATGTGACCCGCTGTGCAGTGAGTAAAGCGGAGTAGGAGGAGGAGTCGGGCACGCCTTGGATTATACTACGGAAATGTACTGTGATTCCTATCATTAACATACGACGCATTGCTGGCTAATACTATGCACGGCAGTGTAAAGTTTTAACCGCGGTGTAAAAGTTTTCATGGCGGTGTAAAAGTTTTAACCGCAGTGGAAAAGTTTCCACCGCGGTGTAAAAGTTTTCACCGCGGTGAAAAAGTTTTAACCGCGGTGAAAAATTCTCTTTTTTACTAATCGTGACGATTTTTTTTTAGAAAATAGACAAAATTCGGCACTATGTTCAAACCAAATTACAAGCGTCTAGTCCGTCATTCATAATCCAGCCGTCGTCCATTAGAGAATATCCGCTTCCATAATCCAAGACCTATTCCATTTTCCATATAACAGTATTAGCACCAAATTCAAAAAGACAATCATAGTATACATAAATATAGGCGTGTTTCCTGCAAGAGAGAAGCGGTCAACAGTTTTCAATGATGCCGGCAAGACATCATGATGTTCCAAAAATATCAAATCCGTATCGCTGATCAGTATTCTTAATCCATAATATTCGTTATAGAAGGTCAAGGTCATCCACTAATATTTTGTGACTTTCGACAAGGTCAAAAATGCTTGTTTTTCAAATTTGACCTTGGTATTGACCTTCACGTAGACATTGGTAAGAGGTAGCCACTTTAGCCGTTTCGTAGGATGGCCGAGAGGGGCCAACGCACTTCGCCCTCAAAACAGTATGGGGCGAAGTCGCGATAGTTCGCACTTCGCTTCGCGACTTCGCTTCGTACTATCGCTTCGCGACTTACTGTCGCGACTTAAGTGTCTTTAACAGCGGTGTAAAAGTTTTAACCGCGGGGTAAAATTTTAACCACGGTGTAAAAGTTTTGACCGCGGTGAAAAAGTTTTAACCGCGGTGAAAAAGTTTCCACCGCGGTGTAAAAGTTTTCACCATAAAAATTTCGACCGAAAAACGAGTGAAAACATCATAAAAATGTTTCAAAGATTTGCCCCAAAAAAGGTTAAAGGAGTAGCGCAACGGGGGTTGCAGTCCTGTACTCAGTTTTCGATGGGCTATCATACAAAAAAGTTTGAGGTCAATCGGAGGAAAGAAATATTTTGGCACAAAAAAAATCCTGGACTATAGCCGTGATAAAATTTTGGGCCGACTTTCTTTTTGTCTCCGATTGACCTGAAACTTTTTTGTAGGATAGCCCATCAAAAACTGAGTACAGGACTGCAATCCCCGTTGCGCTACTCCTTTAACTTTTGTTTTGGCAAAATTTTTAACGATTAAATAGCTCATTTTGGCTCCTTTTTAGGTCGAAATTGTTCCAAATTTGGTGTGGTAATAGTAAGTACCCAGATGATTATGAATCTGAGGTCAGAATTGACCTAGACGTCTAACTTTTTTTTTTACAAATTTTTGAAATACTGAAATCGGACGAAAAAAAATAGCTACAAAATTCGGCCAAAAATTATCTTTTTTTACTAATCGTGACGAATTTTTTATAGAAAATAGACAAAATTCGGCACTATGTTCATACCTAAGGTCAGGGTCATCCACTAATATTTTGTGACCTTTCGACAAGGTCAAAAATGCTCAAAAAATAGCTAATAAATTCGGCCAAAAATTATCTTTTTTACTAATCGTGACGAATTTTTGATAGAAAATAGACAAAATTCGGCACTATGTTCATACTTAAGGTCAGGGTCATCCACTAATATTTTGTGACCTTTCGACAAGGTCAAAAATGCTTTTTTTCAAATTTGATGGCCGAGAGGGGCCATCGCACCTCGCCCTCAAAATAGTATGGGGCGAAGTCGCGATAGTTCGCACTTCGCTACGCCACCGGTGAAAAAGTTTTAACCGCGGTGTAAAAGTTTTAACCGCGGTGTAAAAGTTTTAACCGCGGTGTAAAAGTTTTAACCGCGGTGTAAAAGTTTTAACCGCGGTGAAAAAGTTTCCACCCAGGTAAAAAAGTTTTATCCGAGGTGACAAAGTTTCCACCTCGGTAAAAAAGTCTCCACCGCGGTGAAAAAGTTTTAACCGCGGTGAAAAAGTTTTAACCGCGGTGAAAAAGTTTCCACCGCGGTGTAAAAGTATTAACCGCGGTGTAAAAGTTTTAACCGCGGTGTAAAAGTTTTAACCGCGGTGTAAAAGTTTTAACCGCCGTGTAAAAGTTTTCACCGCGGTGTAAAAGTTTTCACCGCGGTGTAAAAGTTTTAACCGCGGTAAAAAAGTTTCCACCGCGGTGTAAAATTTTCCACGGCGTTTTAACCGCGATGAAAAAGTTTTAACCGCGGTGTAAAAGTTTTCACCGCTGTGAAAAAGTTTCCACCTCGATGTAAAAGTTTCAACCGCGGTGTAAAAGTTTTAACCGCGGTGTAAAAGTTTTAACCGTGTTGTAAAAGTTTCCACCGCGGTGTATAAGTTTTAAATGCGGTGAAAAAGTTTTAACCGCGGTGTAAAAGTTTTAACCGGGGTGAAAAAGTTTCCACCGGGGTGGAAAAGTTTTAGCCGCGGTGAAAAAGTTTACACCGCGGTGAAAAAGTTTTAACCGCGGTGTAAAAGTTTTCACCGCGGTGTAAAAGTTTTAACGCGGTGTAAAAGTTTTAACCGCGGTGTAAACGTTTCAACCGTGGTGTAAAAGTTTTAATCGCGGAGAAAAAGTTTTAACCGCCGTGTAAAAGTTTTAACAGCGGTGTAAAAATTTTCACCACGGTGTAAAAGTTTTAACCGCGGTAAAAAAGTTTCCACCATCAATGTTATATCTTTCAAGGGCCAATTAATCTCAGCAGAACTGATTGTGCCCGGAGAGCACTGTTTTGTTTTCAAATGACAAAACATATCACTTCCCATAATAACCGCATATGGCATATAGTTAGATTCTCAACGTATTTATACACTCTCAGAAATATTCAGGGAATAATCCTGAATAGACCAGGCTGCACATCCACTCAATTTCAGGGATTTTACCTGAAATCTAGGGATAATTTCCTGAAATTCAGGTATATCATCCATGAATAAGAGCTGAATGACATGAAGTTTAGGGGATTTTACGGACCTGATAGGGTCGAGAACTTACTAATCAGGGTGATAAATTTGCCTGAATTTCAGGGAAAATCCTCTCGTTCAGGGATCTTTTTTTTCTGAAATTCAGGTAACTATCCCTGGATTTCAGGTAAAATCCCTGAAATTGAGTTGAGGATGTACAGCCGGATCTATTCAGGTTTATTCCATGAATATTTCTGAGAGTCTACCGCGTTCCAAAATCTATTTGTTCAATATGGACGTCAACAGGACCAAACACCTCAACACGTCAAAAATTCACATCTCATGACGACGTTTTGAGGAAGGATAGTTTCTTTAATCCAACCTGGCCTAGAAAAGCTTAAGCCAGCATAGGACTGTGGAGGGGACATCTCATCCCCATCACCCTGAAGAAATATCTTACTTCTTGGGCTAGGGCTGAAATTCTCACATTATATCTTGGCATCAAGTCGCACATTGACATCGTATTCTATAAAAATACATCTTTTGCGCGATTTTTCTGTCAGATTTTCCGGAAAAAAACAACAACAATAAATTAGGAAATAATGATTTCATATGAGATGAATTCATTTTTGGTACATTTATTAGTAAAAGCCATAAACAA
>JAVTVY010047535.1:0-25012 GCA_036873755.1 Hanleya hanleyi | reverse complement strand
TGATACCTGGTCCCAGTGGGACGTGGAGGGTATTGTCTTGAGGCTCTCGGCGAGAAGACTACGCTTAATTTGGCCTCATGGTGCGCCTACTCAGTCGAGGATTAATAGCGGAATATGACATTTTAGGGGTGCGCAGTTGTGTTTGGGCGATTTTTGGGACCATCCTGGTGAGTAGAGTCTCGTTTTGAAGACGTTGTGATGTATACTACGGTTGGTGCAGTTTAAACCGAAAGTGACGTCATGGTGCGCATGCGTAATCAATGAGTAGTAGCGAAAGATGGCATTTTATGGGTGCACAAGGGCGTGTTTGGGCGAAAGCTCTTATTGTGCTTAGTCACACAGTGTCCTTGTCATGGTGTAACAATGACGTCATAATGCGCATGCGCATTCGGCAAGTAGTAGAGATATGACATTTTTGTTAGGGGTGTGTTTGAACGATTTAGGGACCATTCTTGGTCCCAATGGGTAGCTCTCGTTTAGTGGACTGCGCCAGGTATTGACCAAAATGTTGCGCATGCACAGTGAAAGCGTAGTAGAGAGAGACGGCATTTTGTGGGTGTCCAAGTGCGTACATGGGAAATATAAAAACGATTCCTGGTCCCAGCGCGTCGTGGAGGATGTCGTGCTGAAGCTATCGTGTTATAGACTACAATTGACACGGTTGTGATCGGAAGTAGCTTCATGGTGCGTATATGCAGTCGAGGAGTAGTAGCGAGAGATTGAATTTTAAGGGTGCGCAAGGGCGTGTTTGAGCGAAAGATGAGCCTTCATGGGCCTCACTGGGCCGTGGAGGGCGTCGTATGAAAGTTCTTATTGTGTATATACTCATAGTGTCATGACCATGCGGTGACTTTGACGTCATAATGCACTAGCGTATTCGAGGAGTAGTAGGGTGGCCCTCCACAGTTTCGTAGTAATGGCCCCTCTCTAATTTCATAATACGATAGACTGACCGTGTTCTGCTACATCATAAATCTTCTTGTCTTCTTAATAGCTTATATCTATAATACCATCCTATTCAGCATTATCAACGCTTCAAACAAGCACGTACAGATCGATGGCTGGCTTCGTCTACACGGTGATCGGGATCATGGAGTAAATTTTGTCCTGCCTCAGTTATGCCCCTTGGGTGTACCTAAAAATCCGGACTCATTCACGGGAGGAAAATCTGACAAAAAACGGGCAGGTTGACACCCACTTTTCCCCCCCTTTTGAAGTTGAGACCGAGCCTGGGAACGTGAGTAAGAAGTTTAATTGAAATCGCTCATACAGATTTTTCTGGAAATTGAGCCGAATTTGGCCATTTTTCGACATTTTAATGGATTTTCTAGGAAAAATGAAGAAAGCTTGGAGGGGAATGTTTGAGATTCATTTTTCCCTATAATAGTAGTGCTATGTCTTAAAATAATAGCTTAATCATGCTCTTTCAGAAAATATATACATATAAGTGATTTGGGTTGAAGAGTTTACGACAACTGGTGGCCGAAAAACGGACCCATGGTCTAATCCTTACCCAATGGAAGAATCCCTGGAGTGCAACCTAGAGACATGGCATTTGGGCTACGCAAGGGTTTCGGTGATCTAAGTGCCACATTGGGCCCAAATGACCCGTGGAGGGTGTCGCCTTGAAGCTCCCGTGGTGTAGAGTAGGACTGTTTTTGTATCAGAAATAACGCATCGGAGCGTATATGCAGTCATAGTGTAGTACATATAGGTCAAGTTCGTGTACGCAGGAGCCTGTTTGATGCGATCTAGGGATCATCCTTGGTCAAAATGTGTCGTTGTGGTGTCGTTTAGAATTTCTTTCTCTGTAGAAATAAGTCTAGGGATGTACTCAGGGCTGCCGTATTGTGCTTAGTGGCGTCACTGTGTGCATGTAGAGGACGCTAGCTTAGCCTGTTGTAGGAGAACTCGGTGAGAGATGAACCATACTTGATCCAAATATGTTGTGCTTGACGTCCTGTTGACGCTGTCTTTGTGTAGAATGAGACTGAGGGAAGCTCTCTTGATTTAGACGACTAGGGTAGTTTTACCGAAAGTTACATTACGGTGCGCGCCCACTCCCGACTCCATTTTGTACCGCAATATAGTGTGAATGCGTGTGCATACGCACAGGGGTAGTAGTATAGAAATGGAGTTTCGGTGTCGTTCGTGGTGGTGGTTGATCATCGTCATCTATGACACTATATTGAAGCTCTGTAACAGAATACTAACAGGTGAGTAAGGTCTACATGTGACTTGCATATGGATGCATATTCGGATTACTGCCTGAATGCGGTCAGTACTGTCATGAGTGAGTAAAGTGGGAGTGTGGATTGTAGAACTGCATGAGACTCAGTCCTGTGCGAATATGTACGCCTATGACGTCATGGCAGTATGTGGCGTCATCACATGCATGCGCGCCCGTGCCTAGCAGGTGCCGACTGTTCCCTGGTGAAGTCGTCACTCATTGCCGAATGTGACATCATCGCAGGCATGCCAACTCGCCTCATGGTACACCCCACGCATGTTGTGTCCTATACCATGAACGAAATGCCTGCTAAGCAGATCAATATATCCCTCCACTGTAAATTTCGAATTACTGGGAATACACAGTATAACTTGTGATCTTTGTTCCCACCGTTTCTTTATGTCATATATTTACCATGGTTTAATGTACGGGAGACATAATATAATCGGACACTCAACCCTGTTTCTACCTTTCGCATCGTGCAAGACTTCTCCAGGAACCTTGTGGCCAGATAGAGAGGAGTATGTCTTCTCGTTGACACAACTGCCCCAAACATTTTCTATGGCAAATTACAAGTGGGGCGACACGATGTCGGGTGACAGATCGAGATGGGTTCCTTACACCGGATCACTCGCCAAGAATCATAGAGAAGCTAAAGTAATCGCTGTTTAACCGCATCGCAGTGGATATGCGTGCAATAATACAAGAAACAGACCAAATACCATGATTTATGTTTTAGGTTGCCCCAAATTTTTATTGTAATACGCCATATGAAAGGAGTGCCCGGTAGTGAAAGGCAGCTATATGATCTATACTGAAGTATGCACGGATATGACCGAATACTTGTGCAGTGAGCAACTAAAACTGGTTACTCGTACACACGATCTAAGAAGCTGAACATCGGAGAATTTGTAGAAAATTGTGGCAAGTCGTTAACATGAAAACTGAACAAAAAAAATTTGCTCATGTATACCAGACCTGGCACACAGGAACCAGTTTTCCTTGACAAGTGAGACCAACTCTGTAGTGGAAGACTGCGGCCATTCGCTATATCCTGCTCTGGTATGGTCATCGGCTATAATACAGGCTTGCACACAAACTAATGGTCAATACAGGCTTCCATAAATTTAGTTTCACTTGTCAAGGAAAACTGGCCCGTGTGTATCAGGCCTTAATGTCGGACATGGGAAGTGTTCATGGCTCATACAATCCAGGAAAAACACTTTCACCCATGGTGTAAAAGTACTTAATACAAGCCTTTCTACCTGTACTATGGATAACACTTTGAACAATCTCACCCATAAAATAATCTGATAGACGCCAAAAGACCTTCATTAATATAAAATCAACTGGGTGAAAAATTGGCATCCATTGCCGGTTAAAGCACATGATTGATCGATTTACATTGTTCATCTATGGCTCGGTGAAATGTTTTACGATGTCCAGCAGATCGACGGTTACCAGTGCCTTATCTAGGAGAAACTTGAACTTGTATATCGAGTAAAAACCATATCGGTCCTAATATCAATCTGTGAGAGACGCCACTAGTTTCTGGTTTTTATGGTGAAAGACAGTTATGTGTAATCAGTCGGACTCCTAGAATCAAAGACGGACTGCGCCCAAATGATGTTCGGCAGGAGACCTCCTTTACCACAACTTTCCAGGGTCGTTAAAATATTTCTATTGGAAATAAAGTGCAACCACTTATCAACGCCCAGGTACTCATCAAACGCGTCACTGAAACCACAACAGCTTGGATCCTGCAATCGCAAGAATGGCTCCAGTCGGATACCAATCTGATTAAAACTCAGACTTAATAACCGCGCCTCTATCGGACATAATTAAGATCTGGGAGAGTCTGTTTCTTAAATCTGTTGGGCATGTCAGACTGGCGACCAATCACAGTCCAACTTCAACGGGTGAATAGGTGCCTATTCAGTGGCGGCGAAGTTCAAGGGCAAGATCGAAATGGTGTGCCATAAATTTGATGTGCCTGCATTAAAGTCCAACTTCAACGGGTGAATAGGTGCCTATTCAGTGGCGGCGAAGTTCAAGGGCAAGATCGAAATGGTATGCCATAAATTTGATGTGCCTGCATTAAAGCAGGAGCAATTGCAGATGCTTTCTTGCATGCTACGTTTTGACACTGCTTTGCCGTTTCTACCGGCTACGGGAAATCTTTGCCTTACCAGATGTTGCCGAGTGCAGTGAAGGAGGCGCAGAAAAATTCAACCCACGCGGCTAATGAAGTTCTTGCTCTCTATGAGCAATTATCGAAGATTATTATAATTGCTCCTCCTTGCCCTCTTTAATGGCAGACCAGGTGAAATGATTAAGGGATTTCTCTTGCACTGCTGGATATATAGGTACGGTTATTTTGTTTCATAAAATCAGTTCATAACTGCATCGCAACAACAACAACAAAAACGTTAATATCAGGAGTACCGTATAAGCCGACAGGCTATACTGCGAGGCGTCTCATTGGGTGACTATTTGCCCCGGAAACTATTTGATTCGGAGTTCATCTGACGGATTTGTTATAGGCTCTGTCCCAGATCTTAATTAGCAACATGTCCGATAGAGGAGCGGTTATTAAGTTTGAGTTTTATTCAGATTGGTCGGATACACACCCAATCAACTGTGTGGCGCAGGAAAACTTGGTTTGGAAACCGCGCTGGTCACAGGAAATAATCTGGGTTTTTTTCCTCGACGTGAATCAGGACCTGATCTTGATCTATAATAATTTTCTCGAGGAATTTAACAAAGCGACTAGAAAGCTAAACTGGATAGCACGGTAATTAAAACTGTTCCTATACCCTTTTTCTTAAACAGAGGGTGGTGTTAATATTTTTCCAAATCCTGCAGCGTTTGACCAGCTTGAAACATTTCGAAGACTCAACATCTAGTCCATCGAGGCCGACAGATTTATTTGTGTGAATCGAGAAGTTGGCTTGTGTATGCAGATAATGTCTCCTTGGCAAACTACTCGTCGACAAATAAACCAGTTTTATTGGCTCAAGTGTGCGATTTGCGTTTGTTCTTCTTCGTCCTCAATATTAACAGTTGCGTGAATCCTCCACTGTGGTCATTGTCTTACGCTGCTTGTGGAGAACATGCTCATTCACAAGATCGTCGAACACATATCTGTTGTACTGATTTATGATGAAACTTCTTTTTCCAATGGCTTCCACCCAAGTGTTATTGGTTGCTGCTGTTGTTGGAATACAAATAATATTGATAGTTATTACACTCAAGGTTCATATTTAGATTACAGAAAAAACAATATTGTGACACAATCTCACACGTTACATCGTGTCTAGTCCGTATGAATGGTAAGCTGTTCGTTCCAGGCACCAAAATCAGGGCAGACCCGTCATGTAAGACAACTTCAATCGGCAACACTTTGCGTGCAATATACTTGGCCCTTTTCACTCCTTGGTTGAATGGTTCCCCACATGTAGTCACCTATTGTATGTGTCTTACATGACGGATTTGCCAAAATCAGTAGCTAAAAAAGAACAGTATTGTCATGGCATAGGAAAGCGTTTCTACAGCTATTTATAAACTTCCTTGTTAATTCTGAAAGGACATAACTGTTATTTACAACCCTCTGAGAAGCACTCCAGTAATTCAATAGGATTTAAAATTTCAATTTTGCAAAGATTACAAGAAAGGATTTCTTCTAGACGTTTACAGTTGTCAATTCTATATCCCAAGAATTCAACTATATACACGAAAAATAGAGGGATATCCGTGAGAAAGTCTCCCACATATTGAACTGGATATGTTAGGAAATGGTAAACCAATGTTAAACATATATTTAATAAGTTTGGTGGACTGGACGCCGGTCAGACACTTAAGGTGTTTAGCGGTTATGCTCAAATTTCATTCTTGGCTTCTTCACAAGAGACAGTTAAAATCATGGGGAATCATCGTGAAACAAAGTAATAAAGTCTGTTTAAAACCAAATTATATAGATTCCCAATGAATAAAGAACATTATGATAGGAATATTATACATACATGACACATTTTCTGTTATGAATTTGCAATTGTGTACTTGTAACTGTCACAATAATGGACACTTCTAGACGGCTGGGGCCATTATTGTAGAAAGGGGCGGACGAGGAAAGGGGGATAATTCCCACAGAATTTATCGTATCCTCAAACGATTGTAACAGTCCTAAGTCTTCCCGTGCAAATCATTGTTGTATTTTTAATTCAATGAAATTACAAGCGTCTGGCCCGTCATTCATAATTCAGCCGTCGTCCATTAGAGAATATCCGCGTCCATAATCCAAAGACCTATTCCATATTCCATATAACAGTATTAGCACCAAATTCAAAAAGACAATCATAGCATACATAAACACAGGCTTGTTTCCTGCAAGAGAGAAGCGGTCAACAGTTTTCAATGATGCCGGCAAGACATCATGATGTTCCAAAAATATCAAATCCGTATCGCTGATCAGTATTCTTAAAACATAATATTCGTTGTAAAGTCGTCATTTAAAGAATGATGTATCTCAGTCACGCTTTGATTGTGACTGTTCATATGAGTACCATGAGGATCTTGAAGTACATGGGTTCATACGGCCCCTAGCCCCAGGTTAAGCGGAATTAGACACAAGTTACGAAACGTAGCGCCATAGATCTTGCACGCTACGTTCGTATTTTGCTATCAGCATGCGATATGTATCGCCAAATTTGAGAAACTTTGAGTGGAGGCGCTTGGTGGAATAGCCCTGTTTTATAAGTTTCTGCAACAATGTTTTGGGACGTTGATTAAAATCGTCACATTTAACACAGGATCTAGCAAATGCTACTAAGCGAGATATGTATACGCCATATGCTGGTCCCACTGGAATATTACTGTCCAGAAAGGGATAGTTTACGATGTCGAAATTGTAATCATCTCTTTTGTCATACAGTCGACGAGAGAGAAGGCCCGCTTCATTTTTATAGAGATAAAGGTCCGGCCTTGGCCCGGCACAATTCAAAATCGCTGCTCTCTGTTGCGCTCACACCTGTTTTGAATTAGTAAGAATACAAAATTGTCAATATCTTGTTTCTATAAACCAATTTTCTATGCTCGAATGTATACTTTGTGTTTGTTCTTTTTTACCTCCTTAACGGATCAATTATATATCCCCGTGCAAATCATTGTTGTATTTTTAATTCAATGAAATTACAAGCGTCTGGCCCGTCATTCATAATTCAGCCGTCGTCCATTAGAGAATATCCGCGTCCATAATCCAAAGACCTATTCCATATTCCATATACATGTAACAGTATTAGCACCAAATTCAAAAAGACAATCATAGCATACATAAACACAGGCTTGTTTCCTGCAAGAGAGAAGCGGTCAACAGTTTTCAATGATGCCGGCAAGACATCATGATGTTCCAAAAATATCAAATCCGTATCGCTGATCAGTATTCTTAAAACATAATATTCGTTGTAAAGTCGTCATTTAAAGAATGATGTATCTCAGTCACGCTTTGATTGTGACTGTTCATATGAGTACCATGAGGATCTTGAAGTACATGGCTTCATACGGCCCCTAGCCCCGGGTTAAGCGGAATTAGACACAAGTTAAGAAACGTAACGCCATAGATCTTGCACGCTACGCTCGTATTTTGCTATCAGCATGCGATATGTATCGCCAAATTTGAGAAACTTGAGTGGAGGCGCTTGGTGGTGTAGCCCTGTTTTATAAGTTTCTGCAACAATGTTTTGTGACGTTGATTAAAATCGTCACATTTAACACAGGATCTAGCAAATGCTACTAGGCGTGATATGTATACCCCATATGCAGGTCCCACTGGAATATTACTGTCCAGAAAGGGATAGTTTACGATGTCGAAATTGTAATCATCTCTTTTGTCATACAGTCGACGAGAGAGAAGGCCCGCTTCATTTTTATAGAGATATAGGTCCGACCTTGGCCCGGCACAATTCAAAATCGCTACTCTCTGTTGCGCTCACACCTGTTTTGAATTCTGTTGGTGAAGGGGAAGTAAGAATACAAAATTGTCAATATCTTGTTTCTATAAACCAATTTTCTTTGCTCGAATGTATACTTTGTGTTTGTTCTTTTTTACCTCCTTAACGGATGCGTAAATCATCTACAGGGGAATGATTTTTGCCTGTCTTATCTACCTAAGATGCAGGGGAACATTTTTGTTCATATGATCGTCCAATACATTTCTGGTGTACTGATAACTTGCTTTTCCAGAAGATTCGATATAAGTCTTTTTCAAATGGCTCCTAATGGCTCTAGAAGAACAGGAATACTTCCCTGTCAGCAAATATACAACTGTCACATTAAACAGGTTATAGGTAATTACCTCTCTAAAATGCAGGTTAAAAAGTCGTTTTTGTCCAATAAATTCAAGAATATATCGAATGAAGAGACATCCTCTATAGGCGACCATGGACATATTTTTCCGCATCGGATGGTATTGAACAAACCCAAATTGTCATATATCTAATTTGCCTAAGAATAGACGACATGTTTTGTTCTCTATCAACAATTAGACTATGCACACTTTCATTGGAAAACCACAGTTACAACAGGTAACAAATTATGTGGTAAGTATAAAAAATATGACAACACCATATCTCTTTCCAACAGTTTTCATTTTCCTTTTGGGTTCTCCTTTAATGAAAACTTCCACAAGCCTGCTGTCACTAGTGGGGAAAAGGATGTGAGGAAGAACCCGCGCATAATTTATCATATCCTCCATGTTTGTCAGTACGATATCCAAGTTGCTGTTTATCCTAGTAAGCTTAGTAACTAAATTTCTGCTAAAGAGTACTGTCTGCCTCTTGCTAAAAACAATCGATAGAGGTGAATATTCCTTAGTTCTCGTGACAGAGGTGAGTCTATATGGTCAGTTTGAATACACTTTATATAGTATGCACATATACTTTTTATGCCCCTGCCTCAGTGGACGTTATATGTCTCATTTAGAAGCCTCACCGTCCCTCTGTTATGCCAATTTACTATGCCAATATAGAGGGCGAACAACTCAAATACTCATACGTACTGTTCCACCAGGAATATAAGTCAAGTAATGGGCCAGGCGTTCCCTCTTTATCTCTGCCCGTCGATTCTCATTAAATTCATTGTGCCTTGCTAGAGTTTTGGAAACATCTGGAAAAAAATAAACCAAAAACCTAAAGACCATCAGATGGACAGTGAATTGCTCAATGTAATGTGTTGTCATCATACATATTACGGACAAGACTTTCAAGTTGAGAGTCACTCTTAATCTGTTACAACTCAACCTCCACCGACATGTGCAGACTATGAAGGAAATACCCCACTGCTTCAAATTCGGAAGAACGTGGGCATCCAAATCATCGGCATGTTGTCAGGTGGAGTGGCATATACGTCTTATGTTAATCATATTGATAATTTTAATGGACCTATCAGTTAATTCATCGCCAAGTGAGTGGCTGGTTATTTATATGTTCACATTCCCTATATGCCTCAATTTTTTCAATAATGGTGAATATTTCTTTAACCCCGGAACTAGGGGGCTGAAGTTTACCACATTATACTCTTAGGTCAAGCTCTACTGGAACTTTAAAAAAAAAATCGAAGATTGCGCCATGATGACGTCACAGTGATGTCACAAGGCATTTCTGGACGATTTTTTGGTCAGATTTTTCGATTTTTTTTATTTATGTGTTTTCTGCGCAAAAACTACGCGATATATTTCATGTAGTAATAATAATATGATGTGAAATAAAATAGCTTTTGCCCGCTTTTACCCACTGGAAAACAGGGATTTTTAAGAAAAATAACAAAAACATCACTTTTCTGGCATCTAATAGGGTCGCCATTTTGAATTTACCCATGATCCTCTGCTCGGGGGTTATGAAAATAGCCCCCCCGGGAATGATAGGGTTAATAATGTTACATAGTTTGTATGGTTGAAATACACCTAACGTAATTAATAGACAGGCGTAGATAATGCACAGTCCACGGACGCTTGGTATCTACGATTCCATCCGACCACCGATACATTATATTCGGAATAAGTTTTATTTTGGGAGAAATGGCGAAACTAGGAAATTGACCTTGATATTAATATGAAGGAAAAGTCCACTATCGCGCACAGGGCTCGCTGATTTCCAGCAAATCACGATCAGGTTCACATCTTGTTGAATTCCAGTTCTTCCCCGAAATTGTTTTCAGGCTAATAGAGGAAATACTAGTTCACTGGAGATTTAAATGCGTAAACAATATTCGCAATAAACGTATGCGCCTCAGGAACATATTCAAAACGTGGACAGACATACGCTGTCGTAGAAATGAAGTTCGCAAGCCCGAACTGACGCCAAGTGGTTACGTGTACCAAGAGGTAAATGGCGCATGCCCATGTCGATTTTCTGGACGTCACAAAAGCAACGTCACAATGTAACGACGCTATAATTGTTCGTTTTATGACGCCATGTGTTCTTTACCGCTTGGAGCACTAGCGCCGCCTAGTGTGGCTGGCGATCCCCATTCAAATAATTTCCGCAGGTTCGTTTGAATGGTTTGATAATCTCCATCGAATTAAATGATTCTGTTGAGCTTTGGTCCACAGTGTACATCGTGCAGTTCTACGGAGTGGTGTTCGCTGTGTGTAACTGGAGCCATTGTGAAAGAATCGAAAATTACGACCTCTGACTGCAAATGATTGACGTTCTGTCACACTCGTAGAATTATTGAAGATCAAGCCTAAGGAAGAAGATGCGGTTTTGTATGTTACAAACATGCACCGATATTCCTGGGATGTCTGTGGACTTGTGTTTTCATTCTTTACTTAACATTCGTTGTGATGAAACCTGAGCACAGCCATTACTGCAGTCTTATACACGCAAAGGTTAAACCAGAAAATAAAGTATCCTGTTACCTACCTTGTTGTTTTCTCAGTTTCAATGAAGATGTTAATTTCCACCATTGCCAAAGAATGCCACATATTGCAATAGCCGCTATTGCCAAAGTGACGTAAACAGCTGTTACGGACATGGCCGTTCAGCTGATCCTGCGCTGCAAATAAATATTAAAGCAGATTATTTTATTGTCGCTGGGAGTTATCACAGGCTCACCATGTTGAGGGGAATTGCCGGTGTCTGACTCTGGCAAAGTATTTTCAAGAATTATTCATCTATTTACTGGACAATGGAATGGACATTTAACGACAAGATAAATTAACGATTAATCAACACGCACCATTTCATTTAATATTCCGTTGAGTTGTTACCCAGTTACCCCGGTTTTATCCACTTGGAGGATACAGAGTGCCCGAAATGGGAACTAAGGAACCAGACATTTTTTTAAGTCAGCACTGTAAGATGTCAGCATACGAAGGCAAACTTGAAACTGACCAGTACTGGCGCTAAACATTTCTGGCCAGTTCCGGCCAGTTGCTGACCTTATTGTAATGAGCAGTAACTCTACTGTTAAATTACTGATATGTTACAGTCAATAACTGAGCAGTACTGTTCAAACCCTGCACAGTGCTGTTTAGTTTCGAGAAGTGACTAATTATTGACTATGCTGGGCTGCTCACTTAATGAGTTCACCGTACTGGACTGAAGATTTCCATTTAGTTGCTCAACAGAACCGTTCATTATTAGGGCCTATCTGAACAGTACTAATACTTCGGAAGCTGCACAGTACTAAAATGGTAATGTTTCTCTGTGAACATGAACAGGACCTATACAAATAGATATAGTGCTCGTGGTGTACATATACAAAACACACTTAGATAGTGAGTTAATATCAACTTCCAATTATTCTTTTAGGATAAGATTCAACAGTGAAGTACAGTAGTGCTAGATTGTCGAGTCCAATGTGATTCCACACGGGACTTGCTCATGCAGGCTACCAGCATTCTTTTCCGTCATCTGTCAAGAAAATGTTATCTTAAAAATAATCGGATAATAATGCGATCTTAAAGCGCGAGATTCATGTGTTTCCGCCTATCGCTATGTAAGAGAAACATTGCCACAACCCCCGCCCCCACCCTCCCACTCCACACACACAAACACACACTCGCCTTCGCTGCCCTTTAACCTGTGTTGGATGCTCCGGCACGAATTTGTACTTCTTACTTGTTGTCGTATTTTTCAAGTAAGGCGAAAAACACAAAGTAATTACCATTTGAGTATAGTCCAGACAGGCGTCAGATCCGACATCCAGTACACAGTAGTCGTCCATGGGTTTTGTGAAAGCAACAGTGCATGATGGGATATCTTCCAGCTTCAAATCACCGGATTGGTCCATTCAAATGAGCAAAACTAATCAAGGATGCGATGAAACTTTGAAGAAAATTCAATCTATCATATTGTTTCTCTGAAGGTTTTCTTAAATACCCTATTCACTAGACGTCACCAAAGTTAAAAGTAGGCCAATCACAGTAAACTCAGATATAATATCACGGAATATTATACAGTCACGTCGCCAGTTCCGAAACAGATGAAAATTTCACTTTGGTGGGTCGGAACTGGCGACATGCCTGTATCTGACTTCAGTGCTATATAAATCCCGTGTGAATTCAAACTACATTTATTAGCAAATCAGGTGGCTAGCTTGGTGAAATAATTTCAAAATCAGAACCACAGTAATTACACATGGTAGCAAGTGGATCAATATAGTAATAATTATCGGGGAACAGTATCTAAATATGGCATGATTTCTAGGCAGTGTGGGTGGCGAACATAAACATCAAACGGATCAATACCGCCGAAAAGTTTGGCTTTGTAAGGCGATACAAAAAACTCAAAAGATCGTGCCATGCGAAGGCGTTAATATTCGTGAACTAAACGTCAATCATTGTCAAAGTGAAAAGGCAGAACTTGTCGTGATTGGCTTATAGGATCTCTTAGAATATCGGCTAACATTTAGCAGGAATCAATAGCGTCAAGTCTAGATTGTATTCCCCGGATTTACCATCTTGATTTACCTAGATTGAAAGATATATACACACAGGCTATACATTCTGGTAATTAAGATTGAAGCGGTAAACATTTTCAATGGTGCCGGCAAGACCTGCGGTTCCTATTGTTCAATCAGCATCGCAGACCATTATTACTGGATCAAACGAATATATACGTCTTTTGACCATAGTATATTGTGTGTCAGTCAGGCTTCCATACCAACAATTTATACTACACGATTTTCATACGGACCCGATCATCCGGTTTAACAGAATAAATTCACGATTGAATGCAAGGTAACAAGTGCGGTGGGTAAGAGAGAGAATTATGGTTTAACGCCTCGATCAGTGATATTTCAGCTAAAAAGCAACGATCAAACAAAAATTTGTATCTAAGAAGATCAACAAAACGAGTCAAAAACTGACAATCTAAAAGTGATCCAGACAATCTAAAAGTGATAACACAACACATTAGAACAACATTATGCAACAAAACGATTTCTCTCAGATAATCTAAAATCAAATCTTCTTTGACCCGATCAAAAAGATCATCTGAAGTAATTGCTCGATAAAAAGAATCTCTTGAAATCTGTACAGATCGAACTATGTTTCACATGACATGTGAGTTTCTCATGACATGGAATACACATCGGGGCTGGTGGAATGGCAGATTCTACAGTGCTTGATTATAGCGTGATCGAAACGTTTTTGACTGCCAAGAGGAGTATAGTCCATAATTTTTCTTAAGTTTGTTGCAAACCTCATCATCCCAAAAAGTTTGTAATAGTTTTCTTATATAGGCACAGATGTAATGTCTGAAATCCCTATACGGGACTCCATAATGGTTAACCTTGTCATCTACTTCTGCCTTGGCCTTTCCATCAGCATCAGTATCCCATGCGATGCCGACTTGACTAGGTAGCCAACAAGAAAAACAATATTAAACTGCTGTTCAACTCTACGTCATATAACTCCAGAATAACTCCAGTACATCTATTCTTGATCGCTTGGAGGCAAAACAGAGAGTCTGAAAATATGACATGCTTTTTAATTGTTCTCGATCCAGTATCTTCTAAGGTCGTAAAACGAGCGTTGGCTTCAGCAGTAAAAATAGAACTTTTCTCTGGTAATGTATAGGTTTTGGACTTTGAACCAAAAACAGTAGCATGTGAGTAGTAGGGAGGATTGATTTGGAGGGAATAGCGCCTCACTGCGCATGCGCAGAGTTAATAATTGGGTTGGCATAGGGGGGGTTCGCATGTCGTGAGTGTATGGAAATGATTGAAATGGAAATGAGGTCATTGGGTTGATGTTGATTCAAGATGGCGGCTACTTTTTCTAGGTTAGGGGTGGTCGTATTCAAGATGGCGGTTAGTTTTTGTATGGTGGGGGTGGTCGGATTCAAGATGGCGGCTAGTTTTTGTATGGTGGGGGTGGTGGGATTCAAGATGGCGGTTTGTTTGTGTGTGTGATGTGTTTTTTCGTGAGTGTATGCGCATGCGTGAGTGTATGCGCATGCGTGAGTGTATGTAAATGAGGAGGAGGAGGAGTACTATGCAAATGAGGGGTGATTGTATGTGTGCGCATGCGTTGCGCATGCGTGAGTGTATGCGCATGCGTGAGTGTATGTAAATGAGGAGTACAATATGCAATGAGTGTATGCGCATGCGTGAGTGTATGCGCATGCGTGAGTCTATGGAAATGGTGTTATTGTGCGCATGCGTGAGTGTATGCGCATGCGTGAGTGTATGTAAATGGGGAGTACACTATGGAAATGAGGTGATTGGGGCGCATGCGTGAGTGTATGCGTGAGTTTATGCAAATGCGGTTATTGGGTTGATTGGTGTTGATTCAAGATGGCGGCTTGTTTTTCTAGGTGCGGGGTGGTCGTGTTCAAGATGGCGGCTTGTTTTTCTAGGGTAGGGGTGGTCGTGTTCAAGATGGCGGCCTGTTCTCGGTTGAAAATATGCAAATGAGATGAAATTGGCTATAAAAGAGTTCATTTTTAGGGTAAGGGGTGTATTCAATCTGACTTACCTGACCTGCCTCCCTGCCTGCCTGCCTGCCTGCCTGCATTTCTGTCTGGCTTGCCTATCCGCTTGTATGAAAAGCATGAGACGTGGAGAAGATTTTCCCTTGGACCCAGTAGCACCTCCGGTTGAAGTCTTGCCTGAAGATGTGGGTGTCAGGGCCATTTATCAACGACACTGGGCTACCATACGCCATTGTTTTCATCGTGATCGTCGTCTTTTGGATTTATACAATTTTCGGTTGGAGGACCTCACGTATCTCACTACCTATGCCGAGAACATTTTCAAAGATCAGGTGACAGCCTATAAGTTGAATGTCACATTTGGGTATATCTTACGGCACAAAGAGACGGACCAACTGCGGTATTTTTATCCCAGCAATAATACCTATGTGTTTGATCAGCCGTTCACTGTGACGGATGCGATTTCTCTGGAGCCACTCATCGATCAATTGACTACGTTGGATCCATTGGAATGGGCTCGGTTGCAACGCCCCAATACCCAATGGGTTGTGGAAATGGTCACTAACGTTACATTTTTCGTTACGAAAATGCGAGATCACCCGATCGGTGCTACTCCTGTACAACTCCCTCCGTGGTTGTTTCATCGAAAAGGCCTGTATGCATTAACAGCAGGGAAGCAGGGTCCCTACAAAGACCGGAAATGTCTGTTTCGGTGTTTGGCCGTGCATGTGGACGAGTGTGATCCCAAGGCTTGTGACACAGTGGCCGATGGCTATTGGGAGGAATATTTAGAGCAGCACGCCATGGATAAGCGGCACTTCCGTGGTGTCCCCTTCAAGCATTTGGATGATGTGGAAACACTGTTTGATATTAATATCTTTGTCTATCGATTACGACGGGAGGATGACGACACCTTTGTGGCTGAATTAGTTCGTCGATCCACAGAACGGTATGCTGCTACGATGAAAGTGAATGTGTTCGATGACAATGGCGTGAGTCATTTTTCGCTCATTACCAATATGAGCCTGTACGCTCAGTCTTTCAGTTGTGCCCAATGCCATCGTGTGTTTAACCAGTCTTCCAGCTTACATCGCCACGAGAAAATCTGTGACAACAGTGTCAAGCGAGTCTATCCGGGTGGCGTGTATCATAATACACCGACTATTTTTCAGGAACTGGCCGATGAGGGTATCATCATACCGGAAGAGGACCGTTATTTTCCCTACCGGGCATGCTATGATTTTGAGGCCCTGTTGGAGCCCATGGACCTGTTTTCGGCTAAAACGCAGTGGACACAGCGACATATCCCCCTCAGTGTCAGCATTTCATCCAATGTACCTGGCTATGACGCTGCACCGGTGTGTTTCGTGTCAACGGGAGAAGCCCATGAGTTGATCACCCGTATGATGGACTATTTAGAGCGAGTTAGTGCGGCCAGTACGGAATTGTTGGTGACCAAGTTCGACGACGTACTGACCCAGCTGGACGACCGCATTCCTGAACCGGGTGTAGCGTTCAGCGACGATGAAGAGTCCGAGTGCGAGTCCCAGCCGTCCCCGCCTCTACAGTCGCAGGATGTCCCATTACCTAAACCTTATGCGGAGAAATTGAAGTTACGGTTCCTTCAATACTTAGGTCAGTTACCGGTGCTCGGCTTCAATTCGGGGCGATACGACTTGAACATGGTGAAGGAATTTCTTTACCCTTACTTAGCGCAGTCCCATACCCTCAAGTCGGTGATCAAGAAGATCAACAACCACATGGCCCTCACTACCACATCACTGCATTTCCTCGATGTACGGAACTATTTAGCTCCCAATTGTAGCTATGACCAGTGGGTCAAGGCCTATGACTGTGCACAAACCAAAGGTTACTTTCCTTACAGCTATATGACGAGCCTGGACCGCTTAGAAGACACCCAGTTGCCCTGCCGTGAAGCGTTTTACAATGACCTGAAAGGAGAAGCTCTGCCGGAGGCCACCTACATCGAACTCCAACAAGTGTGGAACTGCCACAGCATGAAGACGTTGCGTGATTTCCTGGTGTGGTACAACAATTTGGACGTCGTGCCCTTTCTCGAAGCGGCCGAGAAAATGGTGCAACTTTTCCGGCGACAAATGCATGTGGACATCTTCAAGGAGTGCTTGAGTTTACCGGGCCTGGCGCTTCGCCATCTGTTTCAAGAGTGTCCTATGTACTTTTCACTGATTCAAAAAAAAGATGCAGACATGCACGATTGTTTGAAGCGGAACATTGTGGGTGGCCCCAGTATTATTTTCCACCGCTACCATGAGAAGGATGTGACTACTCTCCCTAGTGGAAAACCGTGTGCCAAAATCATTGGATTTGACGCCAATGCCTTGTACCTGTGGTCGCTCGCACAACCTATGCCCAGTGGGCATTATACACGTTGGATGGCAGAAGGTCAGCATTTTACACCGCAACGGACGCCGTACAAGCATCTCGCTGACCAGTGGTTAGATTGGGAAGCCTATCGACGGGCCATTTATATTCGTCACCAGACCAACGCCACAGAGAAGCGGATAGGAGATCGCCGACTTCCCATCGATGGGTTTGCCCTTGTTCAAGGCACACCCACTGTATTCCAATTTTATGGGTGTTACTGGCACGGCCACGAATGCGAATTCAGCGCTGGACGCTTCAATGATCGACGTGGAAAATCGGCACAAGAATTACGGGGCGAAGTAGTGGTCAACGGTGATTATGTCAAAGAGCGAGGATACCATCTCATAGAGATGTGGGAGTGTGAATTCCACACCATGTGTCAGGCCCTACCTCATTTACAACGGTTCCTAAAAGAGCGTGAATATCCCTTGAGTCGTCGGCGATTGCTGAGTCTACCCCAGATGTTGGACGCCATTCGTTCGGGTCAGCTCTACGGCTTTGTAGAATGTGATGTGCATGTTCCCGACACTCTCAAGTCCCTCTTCGCCCAGTGTCCGCCTATCTTCAAGAACACGCTGGTGGGTCGGTCTGACATTGGAGAGACCATGAGTGCCTATGCGGAGCAACACGAGTGTTTGCCTAAACCTCGCCGCATGTTAATTGGAAGTATGTGGGGGGAGAAAATCTTGCTGGGTACCCCCTTACTGCAGTGGTACATGAAGCACGGTTTGGAAATTACTCAAATCTATCAGGTAATCCAGTACGTACCTGAGGCTTGTTTTGCGGAGAATGCGGAGCTCGTGACGAAGGCCCGTCGTCAAGGTGATCAAGACCCGAGTCAGGCCATCATGGCTGAATGTTGGAAACTCACTGGCAATGGTTATTATGGAAAAACGGTAACGAACCAGGATAAGCACGTCAACGTGAACATTTGCACGACTACCCAAGCTCGCAAAAAAGTCAATTCCCCGCTGTTTCTATCCGTGGACGTGATCGATGACGATACTTATGAAGTCACTTCAGCCAAGAACACTATCCGGTACAATTTACCCCTCCAAATTGGCTGTATGGTCTATCAGGTGGCCAAGCTGAGGATGCTGGAATTCATCTATGATTTTATGGGTGTATATTTTCACCCCTCAGACTGGCAACTCATGGAAATGGACACAGATTCGGCCTACATGGCCGTTTCCCACCCGGACTGGGAGTCTCTCGTCAAACCCGAGTTACGGGTACAATATGAGGCGGAACGGGACCAGTGGCTACCCCGACGCGATCACTACACCTACGATAAGCGGACACCCGGGCTCTTCAAGCTGGAGTGGAGCGGGGATGCTATGATCGCGCTCTCCTCCAAGACCTACTTCTGTTACGGCGGAGATGGAGGAGGAGAGGATAAGTTTAGCTGCAAAGGGGTGAGCCGGCGCGATCCTAACATAGACAAAGCTCTCTACCTGGGTGTATTGCAAAGCCAGGCCAGTGCGAGTGGCACGAATCGAGGATTCCGGGTCGTCGACCACCAGATGCGGACCTATATCCAGCAAAGAGATGCCTTTACTTTCTTTTACCCCAAACGAAAAGTATTGGCCGACGGTGTGAGCACTACCTACTTGGACTTGTAAAAAAAATGTGGAACACTAATAACTGTGGATACACGAGTTATAAAACTGTAAAAGTCAGGATGGCCGAGTGGTCTAAGGCGCCGGTATTAAGTGCCGGTGGGTGAAATCCCGCGTAGGTTCAAATCCTACTCCTGACAAAGAACTTTTTTTGTACCTTAATCACTACTATGTGTGTACATACCCCCCTACTATTTATACCCTGTATTCTATTTGTATATATATATATTAACTCATCATTCTTATTGACTTAAATAAAGAGAGAGAAAGTCAAATCATTTTTGTGTTTTTTCATCAATTTATTCAACAACAATGAACGTCAGAACAACAACGTCATAACAATGTGATAATAATAATAATAGTGGTCTGCGCGCGCAGTACATTTAAGTTAACCAGAGAAATGGAGCATGCACATTAAAACGAGAGGCTGTCCAGTCATAGACGAGGACATCACGGTCTTCGGCTTGACAATAATCATCAAACATATGTACAATGGTAGGCATAGAATGTCCTCTACTCCGGTGAGTGAGATAAAACACACAGTACTGTCCGCACACACTACTCAAGGGGCCTTGTAAGCTTTGCGTATTCCAACGCCACTCTGTCGTAGAGACGTCCATGAATTTCACCAAATCGGCATGGAGGGGTGCAAGTCCGTAGGAATCAAAGTATTCGCCTTGGCCTTGGGTGTCCACGTACACCGCTATCCAATGTTCACCGGGTCGACTCTTCGTGTCTGTATTCAGGATGTAGGCTGCAGGGGTGGTGGAGTGGGTGGGAAACACATTGCGTGGAAACACACCTCGAAAGGGGATCTTGGCATCTCGCTGGAGTATGCGCATCAGCTGTTCTGTATCCATGTTTAGCTGGAGAAGTCACACAGCACGTTTCTTTGCGCATCCACGCTGATGACGTTGTCAAACTCGGCGTAGCAAATCACGTTGATGGTGCTGGGTAGAGGCACGGAGAAACGCAGTTCCAACCGTAGGTTTCCTTTCTTCAGTAAAGCCAGTTGATGATCGTGTTCCAAGGTAGGGGTGAGGTCAAAGGCGAACAATGTGTACCCACGGATAAAGTCTTTTCGACTGATGGTATTGCCTTCGTCTTGGTTGTTTTGTCCTGTGGCTGTAAACAGGTTTAGGTAGGTCCGCATATAGTTTTCTTTAGTAAAGTCCGGTTGTAAGGGTCGGGCTGGAATTTGATGGCCGGCCACGTGCAGTGCCACAAAGTTGATGTTGAAATGATCAAATTTGAACGGATTCTCAGCCCAATTTCCATTGAATGTGGTGTTGGTCACACACGCCAGGGTAAGACGTTTAGGCAGATCTCCTAGAAATAAATTCTCTCTGTTG
Organism: Hanleya hanleyi; assembly: GCA_036873755.1. NCBI lineage: Eukaryota > Metazoa > Mollusca > Polyplacophora > Lepidopleurida > Hanleyidae > Hanleya > Hanleya hanleyi. Next base: position 4,473 of record JAVTVY010047535.1, on the reverse strand, counting down.
GCCATCATCGTACCTGCGGGCACCGAGAACACCTTGGTCTGTACGCGTCGGATGGGATACAGGGCTGGTTTTTTCGCTAAGGCTTGCATGTGACTCAGCAACACCCCCTGTTGCAAATCTACCGTACGGACAAACAGGGCTGCATCTTCAATGATGATGTTGTAATCGATAGCTCCCTCCCCACCGGCCATTAAGGCAAACATAGGTGAGGAACGGGTCTGATTTATGGAAAACTAATTGAATTATAATCGAATCAAGGAAGGCCAAAATTGGCTCCCGAAAGGCCGAATTTATCGCAATTCTTGGCATAGCAGACGGAATTATCGCCCTTGTCCCCAGTTATAGGGGATATAATGCCCCAACATTCTGTTTGGCACTTAGCCAGGTTCTTGGAGAATAAATACACACCAAATTTGTTGCCATTGAGTACAAAATGGGACAGATACGGACCGCTTCTATAGATAAAAGGCGCTATAGCTAAGAAAAAACGCTTATGAAATTTGCTGTCCTTTCCCTTTATTCTGCATCCAATTTCTCCACCATTAAGGTGAAGATCACCCCAACTGAACATTATTTTCATCAGCATGACTGTGCGATTCTGAAAATATAAAGTTCAGTCTGATATATGGAAAACTTATTGAATTATAATCGAATCAAGGAAGGGCAAAATTGGCTCTCGAAAGCCAGAATTTATCGCAATGCTTGGAATAGCAGACGAAATTATCGCTCTTGTCACCAGCTATATGGGATATAATGTCCCAAATTTCTATTTGGCACTTAGCCTCGCTCTTGGAGAATAAATACATAACAAATTTGTTGCCATGAAGTACAAACTGGGAGAAATACGGACCGATTCCAGAGATGAAAGGCGCTATAGCTAAGAAAAAAACGCTTACAAAATTTGCAGTTCTTTCCCTTTATTCTGCATCCAATTTCTCTACCATTAAAGTGAATATCACCTTGAACTGAATATTATTTTCATCCGCATGACTGTGCGATTCTGAAAATTTATAGTTCAGTCTGATTTATGGAAAACTAATGGAATTATAATCGAATCAAGGAAGGCCAAAATTGGCTCCCGAAAGGCCGAATTTATCGCAATTCTTGGCATAGCAGACGGAATTATCGCCCTTGTCCCCAGTTATAGGGGATATAATACCCCAACATTCTGTTTGGCACTTAGCCAGGTTCTTGGAGAATAAATACACACCAAATTTGTTACCATTGAGTACAAAATGGGACAGATACGGACCGCTTCTATAGATAAAAGGCGCTATAGCTAAGAAAAAACGCTTAGGAAATTTCGTCCACTTGGCGAATAATAGATTTCAGCGCCGACCATAATCCTGGCCAAAGTGTAATTCCCCTTCCATCGCATTGTTCTAATCGGGGGAAAAATGAAACCTCTCTACTGCGTCGCAGGTAGACATTCTCACCGACAGGTAAAAAATCTACTTCAGGTTCTTTGGATTGTAATACACGTGTCAATTCCGTCCACCCGGTCAGGCTTAAAATTAATTTCACCTGTTTCGGGTGTTCCTCGATCAGGTGTAATTCATGTTGGTATACAATAAAAAGCGCCTTGGACGTCACTTGAAAAAACGCCAGCTCTTTACCCCGCGATGCCATACTGAAGAATGACACAAATAGTAGCCCGACACACATATGTATATAGAGCGATTCTATTTTTTTTCATTGTTAACCCTATCTGGCCTGGGCTTTTTTTTTTTTTGGAACCTGTCCAGAAAAATATTTAATTTAACACTGCAATTAATTTTTACACGCTTGCCGAGTGCATTAATTAATAGTCCGGACACCTACGAAAATTAAAAATAAACTATTAGCTCGGTTAGCATCGATTATCAAGTGCTCATCATTTTCCAAACAAGGCCTACCGCCGCTGTAAAAATAGTCAAATCAAATGCAAATAAAAGGATAACTCTTGGTGCCCAAACGAAATAAGGGGGACACTACTGTGCAGTGACAAGGGAAAATGTAGACAGGCAAGGAGTTTGTTTGAGCGGTCAAGTTTGAATGCATAACAGCGCGCTGTATATTTCTTACGCTCAAATCAAGGGTCTGTTTTTTATGATTTTCTACCGTTCTCATGAACGAATCGCGCTGAAATTTTCAGGGCCCACGTATCTGGTGATACGTGATCGACTTCTTCTATTTTTAACGAAGAAAATCATTTAATTTTCACTGGAGCGGATTTTCCCTACTATCGTATTTTTCCATTGGACGTGGAAATCTCGCTAAATTCATTCAAATCACCATATAGTTTAGGTAGACGGCTAATTTTTTAAATACCGCCTCTTCAATTATCTCAGTTGAATTAGAACTAAAATTTTCTACGGGCCCAGACAGATATTGTACACTAACAACCGTCTATAAATTCAGAAGAAACACACGTCAGTTTTTTGGTAGCCAGCCGAAGAAACCGCTTTCGCTGAGGTCCGCAACATATGCATAAATAGTCGACGCTCTAGAATAATTTATCACAAAATTTTTTGACTGTCACACAGCGTATTGAAAAGAGTATCGTTTGAAACAACAAGATGGCCAGAGTATTGGAAGTACCAAACCGCAGAAGAAGGAGAGCTAATCGATGGGTAGAAATGGAGGAGGAAGAGGACATCCCGTATCTATCAAGGTGGCGTCAACGCCAAATGATGCGGGACATCAAGACATTTTGGCGGACAGAGTTCAGGAGCTGGCAGGCCATGCTACGGGGCGGGAACCAGGCACAAAATAATACCGCCCAACATGTCAGGAATTTGCTCAATGCTGCCCGGACTACCGTCGACGAAGCCGGCTGGTTTCATCTCCTATCGACCGTTATGAATCAGGCAAGACGACCGACTCCGGTCCAGGTAGTGAACCCACAGGCATCGACCCCACCCTTCCCGCTTCAAGATCTAGGAGCCCCAGCTATACCTCTACCCCCCTCCAATACTACAGTCATCGCACCGGCCAACTTTCTGGATGGGACCCGCATCATGCGAGATGAAAGTGAAAGCGATGAAGATGACATGCCAATTATGAGGGCGTATTACACCGAGCGTACCTCCACCTTATAGGGCGTAAGCTACCCCTCGTCAATAAAAAGACGTTAAAATAATAAACGGCCATTTTTATGGCCAACCAATTCTTCCGAGAGAGGATGCTTTTCTAACTTGAGCACACCAATTAAAAGCACAGAATTGTCCTACATTTCATCCCTCTATTTTTTTAAAACTACATTCACCAAATAAACAATCCCTGGCCACTATCAACCGTTCTTATCAGAACGAATCTCTTTAAATATACACAGGATTTATTTTCTCTGTCTATCCCCCATTTAATTAATTAATTTAATATTTACACAGTCTCAGGAATAAGGGACTTTAAAAATTGTTTTAAAACCCCGATATGAGGGATATTTTCATAAAGAGTGGGGAATAGCCTCCATTTTAATTTAATAGTACACAGTGGTCGGGTATAACGGAATTTATAAAATTTTTAAACCCCCGGTATGCGGGGAGAGAAATTTATTTTGATAAGCGTGGGGAATAGCTCCCCATTAATTTAATAGTACAGTCCCAGGAATAAGGGGACTTTATAAAAATTATTAAGAGTGGGGCATTTATTTTGACCGAACACAGGGCTGTGATTTCTCGTGTTAAATTTTTGTGCATAGCTAGAAGTTTCCCTTTCGGAAAAGATGGGTGGTTTTTAAAAAAACCGTTGGAATCTGTAGTAAATATAGCCATTTACTTCGTTGATAGGGCCATCCTTCTCTCCGCACATACGGGACAGGTTAAAAGTAGTAATTGACACTGTACAGGTGTGTTGTTGTACGGTACACAGGTAGGTATTCCGGCTTGACGGTGGATGCAAATTTCGCAGAGTCCCAAATGTCCACATGGGCCGACCGCATATTTTGAAAACGGATTTGCACATTCAACACAGTGGATATACAAATTTTTTTTTCGTTCGGTGTGGCATCCCAAGGTTCTTGTTGTAATTCCCCATACATAATACGCTGCGTCGTGGAGTTTTTTCTTGGACGTCATGTTATTCTCTGTTCGTCGGCTTGGTGTTCGTCGGCTTGGTCTTGTAGCTTTTCTCTGTTTTTGTGGCCTGGTTGTGTTTTCTTCCCTGTTCAAATCTTCTTGTCTTGCGTCTTTCCCTTTTTTCAAATCTTCTGCTTGTTTTGGCCTCTTCAAATCTTTTTCTGTTTTTCTTGAGTCTTCATCATCATCATTTTCGTGTGTAGTCTCTTGTAGCGGTTCGTCTTGTTGATTCAACAGCGTTGCTAGCAGACTGTCTATCTTGTCTATACGGGTTTCTTCGGCTGGATTAACATCGGTAGGGGCTGCAAGGCCGAATAAATTAGTTTCTGGAGGGTCTGTCGTAGTTGCAGGCTTGTTCCGGGCTGGTGCTGGTGGAAAAATTTCCTTGATCATTTCATTTATCCAGGGTTGATCGTCT
>JAVTVY010047534.1:0-23320 GCA_036873755.1 Hanleya hanleyi | reverse complement strand
AAGTCCGTGTTCCGCTTTTATAGTTTCGGGAAAAAATCCTAATTTTACATGCACCCACCCCATTGACTTGATAGGCAGGCCCCGATAAGCCCGGGGACCGATATTAGCCCTTTTGGCTAGGGTTGATAGGGTTTTCCCCTATTTTAGGGGTAAAGTCCGTGTTTCGCCTTTTATAGTTTCGGGAAAAAAATCCTAATTTTACATGCACCCACCCCATTGACTTGATAGGCAGGCCCCGATAAGCCCGGGGATCGATATTAGCCCTTTTGGCTAGGGTTGATAGGGGTTTTCCCCTATTTTAGGGGTAAAGTCCGTGTTCCGCTTTTTATAGTTTCGGGGAAAAATCCTAATTTTACATGCACCCACCTCATTGACTTGATAGGCAGGCCCCGATAAGCCCGGGGACCGATATTAGCCCTTTTGGCTAGAGTTGATAGGGGTTTTCCCCTATTTTAGCGGTAAAGTCCGTATTCCGCTTTTTATATTTTCGGGAAAAAATCCTAATTTTACATGCACCCACCCCATTGACTTGATAGGCGGGTCCCAATAAGCCCGGGGACCGATATTAGCCCTTTTGGCTAGGGTTGATAGGTGTTTTCCCCTATTTTAGGGGTAAAGTCCGTGCTCCGCTTTTTATAGTTTCGGGAAAAAATCCTAATTTTACATGCACCCACCCATGACTGGATGCCCCTTCACGAATGCTTCACTTTGATACCTCACTCGACCCAATCGGACCATGCAGCGTATTTGAAGTCTGGGGACTACTTTTTCTCCGCGGAAGCTTTTTCCAGCGACCGCATCACCACCAGACCGCATCACCCCGGAAGAATACATGCCCAGGGGCCCTTTGCCGGAACTATAGTGACCCGGAGTTACCTCCCCCTAGATTGGAAATCTTCTGTGTTGGAGGTAGTTTTTGGTCTCTTGGCCTGGCGGCGCCCCCTCCACGTGACCTCCACAAAACAGAGTTATTTCCCTGGAAAACGATACCGGATCTGCGGGCTCCCTACTACTGACATACCCGTAGACTAGGGGACCAAGTTATTCCTTGAACATTTTTGCTGGTTTCATGTAAACTAAATATCCCTGGCAGATGGTGAATGGAAAATTAGTTGTTTCTATCCGGTATAAAAATGGATCTCCCGACAGACGATCAGCAAAACAGGGTGAGGTGACGAGAGAGCCAAATTAAAATCAATGTAACGTGAAAGAACAAATAAGAAATACTATATTGGCTTAAAGTTACGTCCCTCACAAGGCAAGGCCAAGGCCTGGGGCGCCGTACAAATTTCGCTGCTTATATCTTCTGTTAAAGTTTGTATATTAATCGCTCGACTAATACTTAATGGAATGTGCATATACAATATTCTCCAATGCCATTCTCAAAACAAAGTCTCTGAATAAATTCTATGTCCCGAAATTTCGAATATAATATCGCGGAATTAATCCTTTCCTTAGACCTGCTTGTCTTGCCAGATAGGCTTCTACTTCTACTACAACATGGTCATTTATCAAATTTTTCAAAACAAATTAACCTGAATTTTTTAACAAAAGTACCCAGACATCTTAAAATGGGATAAAAATCAACAAAAGACACAACAGAACCATTTATGCGTTTTACTGGTGGTTCGATAGTGTGATAAGACTGACGAAAAAATTAGCATTTTAGATTCAACGGTAGGAGGGTGCAAAGTGCTCCCGAGGATGACAATTAATCCTCTGAAATTCCCCTATATTCACTCTGTCACTTCCAACAAAAAGGAAACTTGTAAATAGCTAATAAATGAACCTCCAATAATACCCTCAACTCCCACCCCGATTCCTCGGCCTCACCCCCTCCTGGAAATAGACCTGGAAAGGCTCAGTTTATCTGTTTATTGAGCATCAAGCATGGAAAATTGAAATCTCTCTATGTATTCAGTTTTATGGCTTTTAAGTGATATACATGCATTTGGCGACCATATTTTTAACGAGTATGCTGACCCTCCTTTTTATTTTTGCATGGATCATCTTCTCTTAACCCGACGATAAAATACTAACCTGATGATAAATTACTGAAAAAGAAGAAGAAAAAAAAATCAACTTCTAGAAATGAACGTCCTCTACTGCCTCAACTTACCCCGGGTTTCTCCGTGGACTTACTACACAGGCTTACATATTCGCTTTCCTTTCCTGGAACCGAGAATCGGGTGTCTTGTGTGGTTCGAAGAAGATAACAAGATGATGGTTTGTGTTATCTCACTGACATCATGGGAGGAATTACCCACAGCTTAACCCTATCTGGCCTGGGCTTTTTGGGACCTGTCGTGGCCTGGGGGAGCCTGGGAGAGGCGAAATGGCCCCCCTAATTATTTTTCTTACCCCGTGAGCTAGGGAGCTGAAACTTATCACACTATACCCTTGGGTCAAGCTCTACCAGAAAATGTAAAAAAAAATCCAAGATGGCCGCTTTGATGACGTCACAGTGACGTCATTTTCAAAAACGGCATCTTTTGGTCGATTTTTCGGTCAGATTTTCCGAATTTTTTATTTATGCAATTTCTCCGCAAAAACAGCATGATAAATTAGTAAATATTAATGTGATGTGAAATAGAATAGTTTTTGCCCACTTTTCATCGCATAAAAGGAGAAATTTTGAAGAAATATGACAAAAGCATCAGTTTTCCGGGACCCCACATGACCGCCATCTTGAATTTACCCATGATTCTCTCCTCGGGGGTCATGCAAATAGGCTCAAAATGGGCCCAATATGATAAACTATAAAGTCACGGAGTTTCAGCTCTCTATTTTTTGTCGTTCCGGAGATAGCGCAGAAAGTTTGGTAGGGATTTCGCCCCCCCAGGCCAGGTAGGGTTAAATCTCTCAAGAAACTAACTCTGTCTTTACATAGACTTCGGTGCTTATTGAATCAAGTCGAATGATAATTGAGGTGGGGTTTGATAATTGAGATGGGGTTTTTGTGGTGAAATTCTGCCCTTCGCATTCCGGATCTTGAGCCTAATACCACCTGGGTACTATCCTTTATAAGGAGGTTTACCGGCATAGAACGACCATGGCATCAGTATTAGCCAGATATGCCTGTATTTTTTCTGTATTTTACACCATGTTAGGTAATGTATTCCGCCTGCGGTTACACAATAGGAATATTGGAAGGAGTCTGACATACAACGTTTGTGTCCCAAACATTTGGCAACACTACATTCAGTTGCTGTCGAGGAATCCACACGTAAACGTGACCGTTTAATACAAATCCTAACTCATTGGTCACAATTAGAGTGTAATAATAAGAGAAACGTGTATTCTAGAGTCATATACTGGGAAAACAACTACTGCTTGTCAAGAATATCAACGCTTCGCAAAGTGCTGGAGGCACAGTATACATTCAGCGATAGCTAGTGGACTCGTAATGTGGAATATTCAGGGCGGCCAAATAACTAGAATATACCGTACTAACTAGAATATACTGTACTAATTAGAATATACTATACTAACTAGAATATACTATACTAACTAGAAAAAACTGTACTAATTAAAATATACTATACGATCTAGAATATACTATACTAACTAGAAAAACTGTACTAATTAAAATATACTATACTATCTAGAATATACTATACTAACTAGAATATACTGTACTAATCGGGATATACTATACTAACTAGAATAAACTGTACTAATTGCAATATACTAAACTAGCTAGAATATACTTTACTAATTAGAATCTAGTGTTCCATGCTCGGTTCCCTGATGTAATGTGAATGGAAAAAACATTTCTCTGCTCGCATCCCATCGTTGTGTCAGCGAAAAGTAGCCAGAATTGTCACATGTTATTATTGTACCAAAATTGAGGTTTACTAAAGATTTGATCTTCTAGTTTCGGATTAGCAAATTCATCACGGCCTACATAGGCCAATGGGACGTCAATCATTTCAATCAATGCCAGAAACCAGCAATTTTAGAAACTATAGCCCAGCAAGGATATAAAGATCAGACAAGTGTAATTGTCTAATGGTCCCCGTTGACAAATACTTTTGATCAGCCTCCTTAGAGATATTAGGCCTTGGTATCTAACAATTGCTGCAGGATTAATGGTATGGATATTAGGCCTTGGTATCTAACAATTGCTGCAGGATTAATGGTATGGATATTAGGCCTTGGTATCTAACAATTGCTGCAGGATTAATGGTATGGATATTAGGCCTTGGTATCTAACAATTGCTGCAGGATTAATGGTATGGATATTCTCATTTCTATACCTATGCTAAGTTATATACCTAAGCTACGTTATATACCTAGGTTTCCGTTATGAACCAGGTTACGGGATATACCTAGGCTACGTTATATACCAAGGCTACGTTATATATCAGGCTACATTATATACCTAAGCTATACGTTATAAACCTAGGCTACGTTAGTTACCTAAGCGATGCTATATACTTAGGTTACGTTATATACCTGGGCTACGTTATTATATACCAGGCTAGGTTATATACATAGGCTACGTTAAAAACCTAGACTACGTTATAACCTAGGCTAAGTTATATACCAGGCTACGTTATATACCTAGGTTACGTGCCTACGAGGCTACGCTATGTGGATTTTCATTCCTGTTTGGATGGTAGTCGATCGCCTGAATGTTCACATTATTGTAGGTTTATTCGATCTCTATGTTCTGTCTGTCTGGGCACGTTCTATGGACTGATAAATGGTGCGCAAGTCAAACTACGAGAGCAAAGTCTACGTAATAATTCATACTGACATCAGCTGAATGGCCATTAATCATCTTTGCAATCATTGACGAACGTACATCGCTAGGCAACATCGATGTTTAGTGTCATCAACATCATGATTAAACTAATTTGAAGGTTCTGTCCACTATCTCCAGATCTGATCACAAATTAATGTAGAGATAATTAACTTGACAGTTGTAGCATGTGCGAGAACTGATGATTGGAAGACGAGACTGATCAGTATTCTTAACCCATACGATTTTGTTAAAGTTGTTATGTAGAGTAGAATGTATCTCAGCTACGACTTGATTGCGACTGTTCATATGAATACCATGAGGATCTTGAAATTCATGGGTTCATACGGCCACTAGCCCCGGGTTAAGCGGAATTAGACACAAGTTACGAAACGTAACGTCATAGATCTTGCACGCTGCATTCGTATTTTGCTATCAGCATGTGATATGTATCGCCAAATTTGAGAAAATTTGAGTGGAGGCGCTTGATGGTATGGCCCTGTTTTTTACGGTTCTGCAATAATGTTTTGTGGCGTTGATTGGAATCCTCACATTCAACACAGGATCTAGAAAATGCTACTAGGCGAGATATGTATACGCATATGCAAGGCAATATCGCCCCATACAATTGAATGATAGTGAGCAAGGTATGCCTCTCAGATGAATGTGTGGAAGATACAGATCATAACGTATGGAAGATACGGATCATAACGTATGGAAGATACGGATCATAACGTATGGAAGATACAGATCATAACGTATGGAAGATACAGATCATAACGTATGGAAGATACAGATCATAACGTATGGAAGATACAGATCATAACGTATACAAGTTACAGATTTATTATTTATTTATTTATTCAACTTATTTATAGAGGGTGGTCCTATCATACACAGATACATGACTAATTAACAATAATAAATTAACAATCAAAATAGAATTTACATGAATCGAACTAAAAAGACAAAGACAAAAACCATATATATGTATACTGGCAGACATACATTAGCCACTATATCAATCTTTGCATAGCACTAACAGACTAAAACTAAACTAAAAGTACAATGCTAAAAAGTTGTCACTCTTAAAATCGATCTATTCCATCATGGATTAAGCAACTGCCTCCGATAAAAATATTTGAATTTGTCATAAGTTGTGGCATGGCGGACATCTAGTGGTAAAACATTCCAGATTTTGGCAGCGCAGTATTTAGAAGATTTATCTAAAAATGTCGTATTAGAACGAGGTAAAACTATATTATCTCTTCCTCTTGTTCTATATCCGTGAACTTCATTCACATAAGTATACCTATTTGTGAGATATTGTGGTACTAATCCATTTAAACATTTATACATCATGCAAGCTTTGTGGTAATTAATTCTGTTGGTAAGGCAACTCCAATTTAAAGTGCTTAAAACATGTTCACTCGGCGTTCTGGGTTTAACTTGCAATATGATTCTACCAGCTCTACAGATTAATTTTTGGACCCTGGTTACATTACATCTGGTACCATTGTCCCAAACGACATCAACGTAATCAATTACAGGCTGAATAGTAGTTTGAAATATTTTCTTCGCCGTTTCATCACTCACATAACGTCTGGTTCTCTGTAACACTCGTTGTCGTGACGATACTTTGTTACACATTTTCTCGACATGAGACTTCCAATTTAATAATGGGTCAAAGTATAAACCTAGATATTTAAAACAATCGGTCTGGCGAATTACTTCATTGTTAACAGTTAGGTTGATCTCACCATCTCTAGAAACTCGGTGTTGTGAGCTAAACACCATACATGAAGTCTTTGAAACATTAAGTGTCACTTTGTTATTAATAAGCCAGCTTGTGATATTGTTAAGATCAGAGGACAAAGCAAGTTCAATCTCTGTTGTTGTTCTAGTTCATAACGTATGAAAGATACAGATCATAACGTATATAAGTTACAGATCATAACGTATGGAAGATACAGATCATACCGTATGGAAGATACAGATCATAACGTATAGAAGATACAGATCATAACCTATACAAGTTACAGATCATAACGTATGGAAGATACAGATCATAATGTATGGAAGATACAGATCATAACGTATGGAAGATACAGATCATAACGTATGGAAGATACAGATCATAACGTATATAAGTTACAGATCATAACGTATGGAAGATACAGATCATAACGTATGGAAGATACAGACCATAACGTATACAAGTTACAGACCATAACGTATGGAAGATACAGATCATAACGTATAGAAGATACAGATCATAACGTACGGAAGATACAGATCATAATGTATGGAAGATACAGACAATAACGTAAGGATGATACAGATCATAACGTATACAAGTTACAGATCATAACGTATGGAAGATACAGATCATAACGTATAGAAGATACAGATCATAACGTATGGAAGATACAGATCATAACGTATGGAAGATACAGATCATAACGTATGGAAGATACAGATCATAACGTATACAAGTTACAGATCATAACGTATAGAAGATACAGATCATAACGTATGGAAGATACAGACCATCACATATAGAAGATACAGACCATAATGTATGAAAGATAAAATCATAAAGTATGGAAGATAAGATCATAACGTATGGAAGATACAGATCACAATGTATGGAAGATACAGCTCATACCGTATGGAAGATAATCTCATAACGTATGGAAGATACAGCTCATAACGTATGGAAGATAGAGATAATAATGTATGAAAGATACAGCTCATAACGTATGGAAGATACAGCTCCTAACGTATGGGAGATAGCGATAATAATGTATGGAAGATACAGCTCATAACGTATGGAAGATAAAGCTCATAACGTATGGAAGATAGAGATAATAATATATGGAAGATACAGCTCATAACCTATGGAAGATAGAGATAATAATGTATGGAAGATACAGATCACAAGGTATGCAAGATAGAGATGATAATGTATGGAAGATAGAGATAACAACATATGAAAGATACGGTTCATAATGTATGGACCATACAAATCATAACCTAGGATAGCTACAGATCATAATGTAAGGAAGATAGAGATCATAAGGTATGGAAGATACAGATTACAAGTTATGGAAGATATAGATCATAACATATGGAAGATATAGATCATAACGTATGGAAGATATAGATCATAACGTATGGAAGATATATATCATAACATATGGAAGATAGATATCATAACGTATGGAAGATATAGATCATAACGTATGGAAGATACAGATCATAACGTATGGAAGATGCAGATCATAACGTATGGAAGATATAGATCATAACGTATGGAAGATACAAATCATAACGTATGGAAGATATGGATCATAACATATGGAAGATAGATATCATAACGTATGGAAGATATAGATCATAACGTATGGAAGATAGAGATCATAAGGTATGGAAGATACAGATTACAAGTTATGGAAGATATAGATCATAACATATGGAAGATACAGATCATAACGTATGGAAGATATAGATCATAACATATGGAAGATAGATATCATAACGTATGGAAGATATAGATCATAACGTATGGAAGATATAGATCATAACGTATGGAAGATACAGATCATAACGTATGGAAGATATAGATCATAACATATGGAAGATAGATATCATAACGTATGGAAGATACAGATCATACAATATGGAAGATACAGATCATAACGTATGGAAGATAGAGATCATAACGTATGGAAGATACAGATCATAACGTATATAAGTTACAGATCATCACGTATGGAAGATACAGATTACAAGTTATCGAAGATAGAGATAATAACGTATGGATGATACAGATCATACAATATTGAAGATACAGATCATAACGTATGGAATATAGCGGTCATAACATATAGAAGATACCGATCATAACGTATGGAAGATACAGATCATAACGTATGGAAGATGCATTTCACAATGTATGGAAGATAGATATCATAACGTATGGAAGATACAGACCGTAATGTATGGAAGATATAGACAATAACGTATGGAAGATAAAGACCATAATGTATGGAAGATAGAGATCACAAGATATGGAAGATACAGATCATAACGTATGGAAGCCACGTTCAGTTCTCACCTTGTATCATTTGGTTGAACGCGAAATGTAAAAACGGGCTTTAAGAGTAGTGACCAGCTCATAGTTTCTGAGTATTCGCCAATTACCGGATTGCTGGTTATCGTAGTAGTATTTTGTGACGTGCCCCGCATGACAAAGTCAAAGGATATTATTGATTACTGAACAGCTGCATCTTCAATACTTTTACCGTTAACGTGTCAGTGATGGATCCAGGCGTATGTATCTCATTGCTACAACCGAGGCGTCAGTGGATAGGTGCTGACGATACGAAAGTTTGAGCATGTCAGTGGATAGGTGCTGAAGATACAAAGGCTTCAGCATGTTAGTAAGTATGTGCGGAAGATACAGAGGTTTGAACATGTCAGTGGATAGGTGCCGAAGATACGGAGGCTTGATCATGTCAGTGGATATGTGCCGAAGATATGGAGGCTTGAGCATGTCAGCAGATAGGTACTGAAGATACGGAGGCTTGATTATGTCAGTGGATATGTGCCGAAGATACGGATGCTTGAGTATGTCAGTGGATATGTGCCGAAGATACGGATGCTTGAGTATGTCAGTGGATATGTGCCGAAGATACGGATGCTTGATTATGTCAGTGGATATGTGCCGAAGATACGGAGGCTTGATTATGTCAGTGGATATGTGCCGAAGATACGGATGCTTGAGTATGTCAGTGGATATGTGCCGAAGATACGGAGGCTTGAGTATGTCAGTGGATATGTGCCGAAGATACGGAGGCTTGATTATGTCAGTGGATATGTGCCGAAGATACGGATGCTTGAGTATGTCAGTGGATATGTGCCGAAGATACGGAGGCCTGATCATGTCAGTGGATAGGGGCTGGAGATACAAAGGCTTGCGCATGTCTGTGGATAGGGGCTGGAGATACAAAGGCTTGCGCATGTCAGTGGATAGGGGCTGGAGATACAAAGGCTTGCGCATGTCAGTGAATACGTGCTGAAGATACAGAGGGTTGAACATGTCAGTGGATAGGGGCTGGAGATACAAAGGCTTGCGCATGTCAGTGAATACGTGCTGAAGATACAGAGGGTTGAACATTTCAGTGGATAGGGGATGAAAATACGGAGGTTTGAGTATGTCAGTGGATAGGGGCTGGAGATACAGAGGTTTGAACATGTCAGTGGATATGTGCCGAAGATACGGAGGCTTGATCATGTCAGTGAATACGTGCTGAAGATACGGAGGTTTGAACATGTCAGTGAATAGGGACTGGAGATACAGAGGTTTGAACATGTCAGTGGATAGGGGCTGAAGATACAGAGGTTTGAACATGCCAGTGGATAGGTGCTGAAGATACGGAGGTTTGAACATGTCAGTGGATATGTGCCGAAGATACGGAGGTTTGAACATGTCAGTGGATAGGGGCTGGATATACAGAGGTTTGAACATGTCAGTGGATAGGGGCTGAAGATACAGAGGTTTGAACATGTCAGTGGATATGTGCCGAAGATACGGAGGTTTGAACATGTCAGTGGATAGGTGCTGAAGATACAAAGGCTTCAGCATGTTAGTGAGTATGTGCGGAAGATACAGAGGTTTGAACATGTCAGTGGATAGGTGCCGAAGATACGGAGGCTTGATCATGTCAGTGGATATGTGCCGAAGATATGGAGGCTTGAGCATGTCAGCAGATAGGTACTGAAGATACGGAGGCTTGATTATGTCAGTGGATATGTGCCGAAGATACGGATGCTTGAGTATGTCAGTGGATATGTGCCGAAGATACGGATGCTTGAGTATGTCAGTGGATATGTGCCGAAGATACGGATGCTTGATTATGTCAGTGGATATGTGCCGAAGATACGGAGGCTTGATTATGTCAGTGGATATGTGCCGAAGATACGGATGCTTGAGTATGTCAGTGGATATGTGCCGAAGATACGGAGGCTTGAGTATGTCAGTGGATATGTGCCGAAGATACGGAGGCTTGATTATGTCAGTGGATATGTGCCGAAGATACGGATGCTTGAGTATGTCAGTGGATATGTGCCGAAGATACGGAGGCCTGATCATGTCAGTGGATAGGGGCTGGAGATACAAAGGCTTGCGCATGTCTGTGGATAGGGGCTGGAGATACAAAGGCTTGCGCATGTCAGTGGATAGGGGCTGGAGATACAAAGGCTTGCGCATGTCAGTGAATACGTGCTGAAGATACAGAGGGTTGAACATGTCAGTGGATAGGGGCTGGAGATACAAAGGCTTGCGCATGTCAGTGAATACGTGCTGAAGATACAGAGGGTTGAACATGTCAGTGGATAGGGGATGAAAATACGGAGGTTTGAGTATGTCAGTGGATAGGGGCTGGAGATACAGAGGTTTGAACATGTCAGTGGATATGTGCCGAAGATACGGAGGCTTGATCATGTCAGTGAATACGTGCTGAAGATACGGAGGTTTGAACATGTCAGTGAATAGGGACTGGAGATACAGAGGTTTGAACATGTCAGTGGATAGGGGCTGAAGATACAGAGGTTTGAACATGCCAGTGGATAGGTGCTGAAGATACGGAGGTTTGAACATGTCAGTGGATATGTGCCGAAGATACGGAGGTTTGAACATGTCAGTGGATAGGGGCTGGATATACAGAGGTTTGAACATGTCAGTGGATAGGGGCTGAAGATACAGAGGTTTGAACATGTCAGTGGATATGTGCCGAAGATACGGAGGTTTGAACATGTCAGTGGATAGGGGCTGGAGATACAGAGGTTTGAACATGTCAGTGAATACGTGCGGAAGATACAGAGGTTTGAACATGTCAGTGAATACGTGCTGAAGATACAGAGGTTTGAACATGTCAGTGAATAGGGACTGGAGATATGAAGACTTGAATATGTCAGTGGATAGGTGCTGAAGATACAGAGGTTTGAACATGTCAGTGGATATGGGCTGAAGATACAGAGGTTTGAACTTGTCAGTGGATAGGGGCTGGAGATACAGAGGTTTGAACATGTCAGTGGATAGGTGCTGAAGATACAGAGGTTTGAACATGTCAGTGGATAGGTGCTGAAGATACGGAGGTTTGAACATGTCAGTGGACAGGTGCTGAAGATACAGAGGTTTGAACATGTCAGTGAATAGGTGCTGGAGATACAGAGGTTTGAACATGTCAGTGGATAGGGGCTGGAGATACAGAGGTTTGAACATGTCAGTGGATAGGGGTTGAAGATGCAGAGGTTTGAACATGTCAGTGGATAGGTGCTGAAGATACGGAGGTTTGAACATGTCAGTGGATAGGGGCTGGAGATACAGGGGTTTGAACATGTCAGTGAATAGGGGCTGGAGATACGAAGACTTGAATATGTCAGTGGATAGGTGCTGAAGATACGGAGGTTTGAACATGTCAGTGGATTGGGGATGGAGATATAGAGGTTTGAACATGTCAGTGGATAGGGGCTAGAGATACAGAGGTTTGAACATGTCAGTGGATAGGGGCTGGAGATACAGAGGTTTGAACATGTCAGTGGATAGGTGCTGGAGATACAGAGGTTTGAACATGTCAGTGAATAGGTGCTGGAGATACAGAGGTTTGAACATGTCAGTGGATAGGTGCTGAAGATACAGAGGTTTGAACATGTCAGTGGATAGGTGCTGAAGATACGGAGGTTTGAACATGTCAGTGGATAGGTGCTGAAGATACAGAGGTTTGAACATGTCAGTGAATAGGTGCTGGAGATACAGAGGTTTGAACATGTCAGTGGATAGGGGCTGGAGATACAGAGGTTTGAACATGTCAGTGGATAGGGGTTGAAGATGCAGAGGTTTGAACATGTCAGTGGATAGGTGCTGAAGATACGGAGGTTTGAACATGTCAGTGGATAGGGGCTGGAGATACAGGGGTTTGAACATGTCAGTGAATAGGGGCTGGAGATACGAAGACTTGAATATGTCAGTGGATAGGTGCTGAAGATACGGAGGTTTGAACATGTCAGTGGATTGGGGATGGAGATATAGAGGTTTGAACATGTCAGTGGATAGGGGCTAGAGATACAGAGGTTTGAACATGTCAGTGGATAGGGGTTGAAGATACAGAGGTTTGAACATGTCAGTGGATAGGTGCTGAAGATACGGAGGTTTGAACATGTCAGTGGATAGGTGCTGAAGATACAGAGGTTTGAACATGTCAGTGAATAGGTGCTGGAGATACAGAGGTTTGAACATGTCAGTGGATAGGGGCTGGAGATACAGAGGTTTGAACATGTCAGTGGATAGGTGTTGAAGATGCAGAGGTTTGAACACGTCAGTGGATAGGTGCTGAAGATACGGAGGTTTGAACATGTCAGTGGATAGGGGCTGGAGATACAGGGGTTTGAACATATCAGTGAATAGGGTCTGGAGATAAGAAGACTTGAATATGTCAGTGGATAGGTGCTGAAGATACGGAGGTTTGAACATGTCAGTGGATTGGGGATGGAGATACAGAGGTTTGAACATGTCAGTGAAGACGTGCTGAAGATACAGAGGTTTGAACATGTCAGTGGATAGGGGCTGAAGATACAGAGGTTTGAACATGTCAGTGGATACGGGCTGGAGATACAGAGGTTTGAACATGTCAGTGAATATGGACTGGATATATGAAGACTTGAATATGTCAGTGGATAGGTGCTGAAGATACAGAGGTTTGAACATGTCAGTGAATATGGACTGGATATATGAAGACTTGAATATGTCAGTGGATAGGTGCTGAAGATACAGAGGTTTGAACATGCCAATGGATAGGTGCTGAAGATACAGAGGTTTGAACATGTCAGTGAATATGGACTGGATATATGAAGACTTGAATATGTCAGTGAATAGGTGCTGAAGATACAGAGGTTTGAACATGCCAATGGATAGGTGCGGAAGATACGGAGGTTTGAACATGTCAGTGGATAGGTGCTGAAGATACGGAGGTTTGAACATGTCAGTGGATAGGAGTTGAAGATACAGAGGTTTGAACATGTCAGTGAATAGGTGCTGGAGATACAGAGGTTTGAACATGTCAGTGGATAGGGGCTGGAGATACAGAGGTTTGAACATGTCAGTGGATAGGGGTTGAAGATGCAGAGGTTTGAACATGTCAGTGGATAGGTGCTGAAGATACGGAGGTTTGAACATGTCAGTGGATAGGGGCTGGAGATACAGGGGTTTGAACATGTCAGTGAATAGGGTCTGGAGATACGAAGACTTGAATATGTCAGTGGATAGGTGCTGAAGATACGGAGGTTTGAACATGTCAGTGGATTGGGGATGGAGATACAGAGGTTTGAACATGTCAGTGAATACGTGCTGAAGATACAGAGGTTTGAACATGTCAGTGGATAGGGGCTGAAGATACAGAGGTTTGAACATGTCAGTGGATAGGGTCTGGAGATACAGAGGTTTGAGCATGTCAGTGAATATGGACTGGATATATGAAGACTTGAATATGTCAGTGGATAGGTGCTGAAGATACAGAGGTTTGAACATGTCAGTGGATATGGGCTGAAGATACAGAGATTTGAACTTGTCAGTGGATAGGGGCTGAAGATACAGAGGTTTGAAGATGTGAGTGGATAGGTGCTGAAGATACGAAGATTTGAACATGTCAGTGGATAGGTGCTGGAGATACAGAGGCTTGAACATGTCAGTGGATAGGTGCTGAAGATACAGAGGTTTGAACATGTCAGTGGATAGGGGCTGAAGATACAGAGGTTTGAACATGTCAGTGGATAGGGACTGGAGATACAGAGGTTTGAACATGTCAGTGGATTGGTGCTGAAGATACAGAGGTTTGAACATGTCAGTGAATACGTGCTGAAGATACAGAGGTTTGAACATGTCAGTGGATAGGGGCTAAAGATACAGAGGTTTGAACATGTCAGTGGATAGGGGCTGGAGATACAGAGGTTTGAACATGTCAGTGAATATGGACTGGATATATGAAGACTTGAATATGTCAGTGGATAGGTGCTGAAGATACAGAGGTTTGAACATGTCAGTGAATATGGACTGGATATATGAAGACTTGAATATGTCAGTGGATAGGTGCTGAAGATACAGAGGTTTGAACATGTCAGTGAATATGGACTGGATATATGAAGACTTGAATATGTCAGTGGATAGGTGCTGAAGATACAGAGGTTTGAAGATGTGAGTGGATAGGTGCTGAAGATACGAAGATTTGAACATGTCAGTGGATAGGTGCTGGAGATACAGAGGCTTGAACATGTCAGTGGCTAGGTGCTGAAGATACAGAGGTTTGAACATGTCAGTGGATAGGGGCTGAAGATACAGAGGTTTGAACATGTCAGTGGATAGGGACTGGAGATACAGAGGTTTGTACATGTCAGTGGATAGGTGCTGAAGATACAGAGGTTTGAACATGTCAGTGGATAGGGGCTGGAGATACAGAGGTTTGAACTTGTCAGTGGATAGGGGCTAGAGATACAGAGGTTTGAACATGTCAGTGGCTAGGTGTTGAAGATACAGAGGTTTGAACATGTCAGTGGATAGGGGCTGGAGATACGGAGGTTTGAACATGTCAGTGGCTAGGTGTTGAAGATACAGAGGTTTGAACATGTCAGTGGCTAGGTGTTGAAGATACAGAGGTTTGAACATGTCAGTGGATAGGGGCTGGAGATACGGAGGTTTGAACATGTCAGTGGATAGGGGCTGGAGATACGGAGGTTTGAACATGTCAGTGGCTAGGTGTTGAAGATACAGAGGTTTGAACATGTCAGTGGATAGGGGCTGGAGATACGAAGACTTGAATATGTCAGTGGATAGGTGCTGAAGATACGGAGGTTTGAACATGTCAGTGGATAGGGGCTGGAGATACGAAGACTTGAATATGTCAGTGGACAGGTGCTGAAGATACAGAGGCTTGAGGATGTCAGTAGATAGGTGCTGGAGATACGGAGGTTTGAACATGTCAGTGGATAGGAGCTGAGATACAGAGGTTTGAACATGTCAGTGGATATGGGCTGGAGATACGGAGGTTTGAACATGTCAGTGGATCGGGGGTGAAGATACAGAGGTTTGAACATGTCAGTGGATAGGTGCTGAAGATAAAGAGGTTTGAACATGTCAGTGGATATGGGCTGGAGATACAGAGGTTTGAACATTTCAGTGGATAGGTGCTGAAGATAGAGGTTTGAACATGTCAGTGGATAGGAGCTGGAGATACGAAGACTTGAATATGTCAGTGGATAGGTGTTGAAGATAAGGAGGTTTGAATATGTCAGTGGATAGGGGCTGGAGATACGAAGACTTGAATATGTCAGTGGATAGGTGCTGAAGATACGGAGGTTCGAACATGTCAGTGGATAGGGGCTGGAGATACAGAGGTTTGAACATTTCAGTGGATAGGTGCTGAATATAGAGGTTTGAACATGTCAGTGGATAGGAGCTGGAGATACGAAGACTTGAATATGTCAGTGGATAGGTGTTGAAGATAAGGAGGTTTGAATATGTCAGTGGATAGGTGCTGAAAATACGGAGGCTTGAATATGTCAGTGAATAGGTGTTGAAGATAAGGAGGTTTGAACATGTCAGTGGATAGGAGCTGGAGATACAGAGGTTTTAACATGTCAGTGGATAGGTGCTGAAGATACAGAATTTTGAACATGTCAGTGGATAGGGGCTGGAGATACGAAGACTTGAATATGTCAGTGGACAGGTGCTGAAGATACAGAGGCTTGAGGATGTCAGTAGATAGGTGCTGGAGATACAGAGGTTTGAACATGTCAGTGGATAGGGGCTGAAGATACAGAGGTTTGAACATGTCAGTGGATAGGGACTGGAGATACAGAGGTTTGAACATGTCAGTGGATAGGTGCTGAAGATACAGAGGTTTGAACATGTCAGTGGATAGGGGCTGGAGATACAGAGGTTTGAACATGTCAGTGGCTAGGTTTTGAAGATACAGAGGTTCGAACATGTCAGTGGATAGGGGCTGGAGATACAGAGGTTTGTACATTTCAGTGGATAGGTGCTGAAGATAGAGGTTTGAACATGTCAGTGGATAGGAGCTGGAGATACGAAGACTTGAATATGTCAGTGGATAGGTGTTGAAGATAAGGAGGTTTGAATATGTCAGTAGGTAGGTGCTGAAGTTTCGAAGACTGTAGCATGTCAGTGGATAGGTGCTAAAGTTTCGAGGCTGTAGCATGTCAGTAGATAGGTGTTGGAGTTTCGGAGGCTGTAGCATGTCGGTAGATAGGTGCTGAAGTTTCGGAGGCTGTAGCATGTCAGTGGATAGGTGCTGAAGTTTCGGAGGCTGTAGCATGTCAGTAGATAGGTGCTGAAGTTTCGAGGCTGTAGCATGTCGGTAGATAGGTGTTGGAGTTTCGGAGGCTGTAGCATGTCGGTAGATAGGTGCTGAAGTTTCAGAGATTGTAGCATGTCAGTAGATATGTGCTGAACTTTCGGAGGCTGTAGCATGTCAATAGAAGAGTGCTGAAGTTTCGGAGGCTGTAGCATGTCAGTAGATAGGTTCTGAAGTTTCGAAGGATGTAGCATGTCGTCAGATAGGTGCTGACATTTCGGAGGCTGTAGCATGTCAGTGGATAGCTGCTGAACTTTCGGAGGCCGTAGCATGTCAGTAGATAGGTGTTGAAGTTTCGTAGGCTGTAGCATGTCGGTAGATACATGTAGGTGCTGAAGTTTCGGAGCTGTAGCATGTCAGTGGATAGGTGTTGAAGACACACCTGTGAAAGCACAAGTATATACTGATTGTTCTATGTAATGCGCCCCAGATTCAACAAGAACGAAAGGAGATATCTTGGGAGCTGTTCAAGTAAACTAACTGTGGAATATATTCTTCGTGTTTAAATCAGCCTAAAAATTGCGCCAAATCGTGGGAAATGGAACGAAAAATTTCGATAAAAATGGTCCCTTCAGCGAAAGTCTGGTTATTCACCTGGTAGATAAGAAGACATATGGATGGAACCTGAAAAGGTGATGACGTTGATTCGTTGGGTTTATGATATTAAATATGTGTTTTGACGCCTGTACATGGATTCTTGACATGACTTTCGTTGTGATGGTCACGGTCCCTGTACTTCATATTGACTAGGACGGAGACATACAAAGTAACGATACCATGAAACGGTAATGGGTCAAACTAAGACATTATTTGCCAAGACAAAGCGACAAGACGTCTCTGAAGACAGAAGAGTGTGCCTATAATAAAGACGATGAAAATGTTCCCCTCGTCGAGCATCCTGTTATGCTCTATTTTATTCGTACATATTAAGTCTCCACTGACCATTATAACCCAGCGTAGATCACACAAAGCAAGAAGAGCTCGACAGGACGTCGCACTGAGAATACATGGGTGCCTAGAAAGCAATTATCACGTTAGACGTAACTATGGCTTAATGCCGCCTTCCCACTGGAAGATTAATTCTGTCTCAAGAGGACATAAATCTGTATTAGGTAGAACTCCTGTCAATACCAGTAGAATTACCCATCTTCTCTTTTGGACAATTCCGGGTCATTGATCAATGACTACACTTCTGGACAAGCTCACCGTGCACTGACAGCAGCATTGTCCCGTCAGTTATTGTACCATATACCAGATCACCATATACATTATATACGGGAAGGAAATACGAGGGTCGGATCCGAAATTCAGTGACAAGTCAGCCGTCTTCCTGTCTAGAACCCAAATACCCCATCCACATCACAATAATAGTACAAAAAAGCAAGCAGACAAACGGAAAGCGGGTCACGGTTATCCTGATACGATGCGAAACCTTATTTATGAGACCACCACGATCAAATAAAAGTATATGAATGGCAATTCATCGCAGTCGAAATCTTCCGAGCACATTGAAGCGTACATATACCAGCCATGAGTATACACATTGGCATACTCTACTCAGCCCACCGATTACAACTTCCGTCGTTATACTGGAGCAGACGTATGAAATATTAGAACGTATTGTGCAATTAAGAGCTAAGAGATTGGCTAAAGATCTATCGCAGATATTGTCTATGTAGGTCATGGCGGCCATTTTCAATCAACTTCAATACGTACGACATTATCAAAGGATCTAGCAAATGCTACTTGATGAGCTATGTCTGTTTCGGGTGAACCCTTTTGTCTCAGATTCGGAGACTACGCAAATAGGCGAAAACTCGGCTTGAAATGATATGCTTTATCGTGAAGGATCTTGATCTTATCAATGCACATATTGATGAATGATCCATCTGTCTCTTATTCACTTTTTAAGTCCCGACTGAAACATATTTTGTTCATCCTGATTCTGGTGCATCAAATGAAATGTTGATGCGTCGCATGGATGAATTGCAAGGGGGACAACCTGATCCTCAAATGATTAATCACTAACGAGGTATCGAGAAAAAATATAAAAACTCCCGTCAGTCAACAACGGATTGACAAATAAATCGATATATTTCGATATAACATCAGGGATTTACCCGTGGAACCATCTCTTCGTCAAACATAACAAGAAGTGCTTGAAACCAAGAGTTGAAAACGACTGAAACTAAAAATGTCTGGAAAGCTCTCATCCATGCAAATCTACCAACTCGCCATAGCAGTATACGTTTTCAGTTATATTCCTCTGTGAGCCAGGTAAATTTCCACAACGATCACAGAGAAATTTGGTGAACTGCGTATATGCGATGAGAGCATCGAACAGACACCTGGAAACCTTGAGGAATTCAGATGAAAGTAGCACAATTACCCATATGGTATTTGTGTCATACCCTCCACCTGTCTCACCCCCTGTAGTCATACAGTACTTATTCTAAGATCGTATCAATACCCAATGACTCAGACATATGCATTCACACAAGGGTACTTCCCAGTGCCACAGTTGGACGCACGACTCATATTGCTTGTTTTGTACTGCTATTTATAACCTGAATGAGTTTGAGAGAGAAAGAATAAATTCAACAAAATGGCGGAATTGAAACCCATCCCCCTTCATACATGTGGGCATAAGGTACATTAGGCACTTCAGTATGCCTCGAATTCCAATTGAATTCTTTTTATTTTCATAACATGCACGAACTGGTTATTTATACGATCAAAAATTACCATCGGGACTTTTAGTCCATCATCCGAAGTCCATATCTTCGAACCTTAATCCACAGTATTGAAAAATTCCATAGTAATTTTTTGTTGGACCATACATAGACGCCCCCATCTAGGGTGGAGCCAGTCTGAAAGATGGGTAGGTAAGGTGCTAGAGACACTTGTACCGGACCGGGGAACTTGTCAAAAGATAACAGAATATTAGGGTGTAGGGGTAACATATGACAACATATTTCTGCTTCTGTTGCATTTTATGTTACACATATAAAGGTATCATTATGAATGTATGTGTATGGGCTAGCACCTGATGGAACATTTATTACGATTGCGCCTGTTAAGTCGGTCATTACCTTGTGTAACGAAAGTGCAGAAATGCAAGAGACCCCTTGCGTTCCCCTTTAATAAATCACGGCTGGTGTTTTGACATGTGACTACATCAACGATCAGTTGAGACGGCGAAAGGGACCATGGTGCAGCTAGCTTGCTTCGCTGTTGATGACGTCGGCCAGGAATGCGGAAGTAGGACCGTGAACTGAGGACGTCGTGTAAATTAACTAGAGAGAGCTGGAGGCTGAGATTTACCAGTTAATCCGTTAGGAATTATGGTTTGTTCCTCTATAGCCATATTTTCTCAGCGAAGTCCAGTTAAACGATCGGGGAGTATTGTAAAATGACATAAAAGAGGGAGCTGCTGTGTTGACGTCTGTTTCTACCTCTATGCACAGAAGAGCGGTAGGCCTATATAAGACTTGCTCCCGCTAAAACGAGGGAGTCTACCAGAAATCTCGAGGTGAAAAGACGACCCGATATATTGGGGAGAAGAAATGTTATAAATTGCCGCCGCCGGGCCGGAGAAGAGCCGTGACCGGGCCACCGAATTTCTGCCGCCGCCGAATTGGAGAAGAGCCGCGCCAAATTTAATAACACACATTAACAAGTCCGGGCTACGTTTACTTTATTCCTATCTCTACCTGACTCGACCGTATTGCACAGTCGTGCGGGTTTAGCTCTGGGAAATAACGTGTAGACACTTAGCGTTGAAGGTTAATCCTATCTCTACCCGACTCGACCGTATTGCATAGTCGTGCGGGTTTAGCTCTGGGAATTAACTACAGGCGTTTAGTGTTGACAGCGTGGCCATACTATAACTTCATCTCTAGCTCTGGAGTTTATAGTATCGATGTAGCTGTAGACGATAGAGGATGCACGTCCCTGTGAAGAGGCTGCAGTTATACTACATCAATCACAGATCCTACATAAACAATTATCCATCACACATTTAATTATAGCCACAACCTACCGGCTTAAGGCTAGAGGTTGAAACATATCCACGCTTACACTCCCAACCTACCGGCTCAAAGTTGATATTCATACCTATTAACAATACTGGGTGACTACCGGCTTAAGCCTAGAGTCTATTCATTCACACGCCCATATGCATACAGTCTTCCATAACCCTGTACATACGTTATACTTTTCACGGCTAATCATGTATTAATACTGTTCCATACAGTAGTAGTAAAAGGGGGGATCATAGAACAGGTGCCCACCTATTGCGGATGACCATACAGTAGTGATAGAAGAGGGTTCCTAGACCAGGTGACCATCTATTAGGGAGGTCCATACAGTAGTGGAAAAAGAGGGTTACTGGACCAGGTGCTTGCCCATCCGCCGTGTGTTATCGACGTCCGTATCGCCAGATCCTATGTGGACTATGTAGCCGTGAACTCTAGCCTTGATGATTCGTCCTTGGAGCCGGGCCACGGAGTGAGTCGCCGTGAACGGGATCGCTGAAGCCTGGAGGTGAATTCATACGAGGAGTGCCGTCTGCTGCTGTGGTCAACCGTGCAGTTGATTAGTCCTACGGTGTTACAGAGAGACGGGCCGGTGCCGTAGAAGCCTTTGTACTGTGAGGGTGCAGTCCACAGTAGACCCCTCGTTGCTGGAAATAGACCCTTGGTATAGTCCTTCCGTCTTTCCGAGTTGCCAAACCATGCAGAAAACCCATGTAAAGTACATATTTTCTTCATGGGAATGCTCATACCATTAATTTAACATACAAGCCAGTTATGCAAATTTAACCCAAGATAAATTTTCTTTCCTCGGAACGTACTCCAAATTTTCTGGAAAATCTATTAAAATGACACAAAATACGCCATATTTCGTTCATTTCCTCTTGACAATCGATTTCAATAAGATTTCTCCCCAGTGTTCCCCGTCTGGAGGCAAGATAAAAAAGCTATTCAAAATATGGGGTCGACCACGCCGATTTTTGTTACATACTCTATACGCAACATAACCCTATTTTGAAAAACGTACGAAACTGAGGCTGATATAGCTCAATCGAGCCACCCATCCGCATATGTCATTTTGAAGGAATGGTAGTACCTAGAAGCTTGGTACTATAAATACTGATTATCAAAAAGGGAAGGATAATTATCATGTGGTCAGACCCGGGCGCTCTGATGTATAAATATTTTTGAGGGGGACCAATAATCCGATACTATGGACTACTTCCTGAGAATACTGTCGTCCCCAGGCCGTCCGTATCCTTTGACAGTTACCAACGCTTGAAGGGGCCAGGTCGTGTAAGACGAGACACGACGAAGACGAGAAGTCCATACAGCCCGAGAGTAGAGGAAGAACGGGGAAAGAAGATAGACGCCGGACATAACCACGGACGGGCCAAGTCGTGTAAGACGAAACATGACATGAAGTCCATCCATACGGGAGTGGACGAAGACCAGGGGAAGGAAGATAGACGCTGGACCCAGCCACAAAGGAACCGGCCGTGACCAGACTGTGGCTGTGACCAGGCCTGATCGCGATTTAGCTATGGTTCCCTTGATATTTTGTATACATCTTTCTATTATATTGGACTTCCGTTAAAGATAACTATAAGAGTACAGGTAACTGTAATTCATAGATCAGGGATCTTCTTTTCACTAGCTCGGGAGCTGAGATGACATATCAGCTCAAACAACTTATCTGATGTTAATGGATGAGCATCGTGGACGTCTGATGGAGTTAACGTCTCAACATAGGGTAACCTGGGGAATGCAAGAATACCCAGAGAAACTTACCTGTAATGCCCGACGTCGTACGGTAATGTCACACTCAATGTTATTTTCCTCATATAGTGACAGCCAGCTTAATTGGTGGAGGAAGCCGGAGTACCCGAAGAGAACCACTGCCCGTCGGCTATTTTTGAAGGTATATGTGTGATACAAGGCTACGTCTATAACAATACACGTTTTGCCAGTACCTTGAATGTGGGACAGTAGGTTTGCAAATGATGTTTAATAATTCAACTTTCATCATTCGACGATTGTCAAAAGCTATTTAAGGGGTACAGGTTGATAGCTGCTTCCTATTTTACATGCATCTGCATTTGTACGTTGGT